>JAMKQA010005575.1:0-43578 GCA_024699735.1 Posidonia australis
TTTCAAAACATTCCTTTACATTTCTTTCAAAAACCTTTTGGAATTCATTTTCCAAAACATTTCCCTTTTCAATATTTGGGATTTCTTCCCAAAACACACTTTCAAATTCACATTTCTGACCAAATCCAGCCTAAAACACAATGCCCCATTAGGCTCAAAACCAAATCATAAACACTAGCAGGCAATTGGTTAAAACATCATCATTTCTTTCAGGATTTTAAGACCATTTCATCAGTCCAATCTTGACCAAATCACATTTCTCTTTCTTTATTCATTTCCACTTTTCTTTACTGTTGTTACCTTGATTAGGGGTAACCAGGCACACAAGCAGTAGGCGAGGACATCCTTCCCCTACCTTCCTGCACTGCCGCGACGAAATTCCCCGTGCGGGATGTCATTGCCCCGGCCAACCGGCCTCAATTTCATTTTCATAAGTGCACGGGGATACGTCTCTGTCTGATGCCCCAGTCGGTGACCCGAACAACTAGGTCCAATGACCCAGGCTCAGCCTACACCGTCGATGACCCGAACAACTAGGCTCAAAAGCCCAAGCTCAGCCTACACCGCTACGAGCTCGGTGACCCAAACAACTAGGTACAACGACCCAGACTCAGCCTACACCGTCAGTGACCCGAACAACTAGGTATGAAAACCCAAGCTCAGCCTACACCGCTATGAGCCCGGCAACCACATTATCAGTGTTCCATTTCAAAACCATTTTTCCATTTCATTCCATTATTCTCGTTGCAGGACTCTATTTCCTTGCAACACTTGACCCTCCACTGGGGTCCCAACTCAAGGCATGGAAACTATGCTTAAAGTCATAAATTGGGTCTCATGCCAAAAACCACATAAAACCATCTTTTTCAATCATTAATAGGGTCTAAAACCCAAAACCACAACCAAATCCATTTGTTTGGAGTTCCACATACCTCCATGTCATTACATGGGGAAGCATCATTCGTATAAACCCACCATACCATTAAAACCATTTAACATTTATTAAAATTCACATTTTAACATCCCAAGTTCAGGGCAAAAATGGCATACCAAATTTTCAATTTGGTATTCCGAAATTCCCTGTTTCGATATATCGAAAATTTTCGGTATGCCAAAACCCTCTGTTTCGGTTGACCGTGAAATTTCGGTTTGCCAAACCTGGGTTCTAGCTTAATCTGCTAGGATTTCAGCATATTTAATTCCTCACAGACAGGGCACACCCCTTTCTGGGTAGTGAAAAACAAAACTATAATCAATTTTTCCTTTTAAATTCATTTCGCAAATGATTCTCTCAAAAACCACACAAACCAGCCCACACTGGCTGAAACCACAACCAGGGCTCTACTAGCCCAAAGCCACAAGCAAAGGCCCTCAATGGCCAAAACCACACACAGTGAGTCGGGAAGTCCAGCGCTAGGCAACCTAACTCTAACCATACGCTGTCCACCGAGGAGCGACCACGACGTTCTTGCACTGCCACGGTGTGCCACCCTGTGCAGGAGCCAACCACCGTCCCGCGATTCGCCCACTTGGAGAACCCTTACAAAGCCAACCCCTCCTTGGGAAGGCTATCCTATCTCTCAGGATGCTACCAGCTACGAGGCACGTGTCCCACCTGCACTGGCCACCACAAAGTACGCCTCCTCACGGAGTCCTCCACACACAGTGCTCAGGATGGAGTATCACACCTCCACACTCGACAACACCCGAGCCTCAGTGCTCAAAGAGACAGCAGGAGTGTCATACATCCCCGTCATGCCACAAGCCACCTCAACCCGCGGACCACAACCCTAGCCTCAAGAGGACAATCAAGGAGTCTCATACCTCCAGGACCCGACGCCCCTCAGCCTCAGGTATCTCGACCCCCGACCTCAACCAGGGAGTCGAGCCCGACCACCCGAGAATGTCGTGACATTCCCTGGTCCCGACGACACGGTCCCACACTGTCTTAGACTACACACAGAAAACCAGGAAAACATTTTCCAAACCAGGCCAACTATTTCCTTGAAATCCATTTCCATAACCATTTTCATATCTTTGAAAATTCTTCCAAAACCTCAACGAAACGGCACTTCAGGTGTCCCAAGAGACCACCACTGACGGCCCACAATCTATGCAAGTAGAAATCCCTTGGATAGGGACAAAACACGGCAATCTAGAAAGCCCTTAGAAAACGCATTTTATAAAGTCATTTGGGCCCTGATTCGGCATGCCAAAAATCAGGTTCAATATGCCAAAATCTAATGATTCGGTCGACTGGGGTGATTCGGCAGGCTAAATCGACCAAAAGACCAAACTGACAAAAAAACGGTATACCAAACGAAATCGTATACCAAAATTCACTGATTCGGTATGTCGTTTTCATTTCTATATGTCGAATTCTACGATCCTAGAAAATAGTCCAAAACACTACAGTCCGAAATCGCGCCAATTGGGACATCCGATCGGACCCCCTAAACAAACATCAAAAATCTTGCATAAAACATAAGATGTAGACTCTCGAGTCTACTCCAAATCCTAACAAACAAAACTAAAATCCATTCACCATGCATCAAGATATAAAAATGGAAAGGCAGAAGGGTCAAAACGATCCAAAATGCACCAACCATCATAAATGGCAATAAAATCGCCATAAATTCTCATAAAATCACTATAAATTCTAGGAATGTAAATTTCCCTATATTTCATGAAATCCTAGCATTTTCTACCAATTTCATGCTCTATATTACATGAGGTGGAGATGCTACCTAAAAACGAGTTCCGACGATCTCCGGTCGACTCCAGCGAATCCGACGAACTCCAGCAAAACCACGGCCCCGGGAACACTCCACGCAAGCTCCGCACACCGTCGCCAGCCCTCGAGCACACCAAACAAAAAGGAGGTCGCGAGGAAGAGAAAACAAGGGGAGAGAGCGAGAGAGGAAGAGAGAAAAGAGAGAGACGGGGGAGAGGGGAAGTGAGTGGAGAGAGAGAGAATAAGTGGAGGAAGGAGAGGAAGGATGTGTGCTCAGGACAGAGAGAATGCACGGGGAACGAGAAGGAGGCTTGGATTGTGCATGGCAGAGGCCTCCAGCTTAAAAAGCTACGTAGAAGGAGCAGGTGGCCGTGTGCATGCAACCAATCAGCCACGCACACACCAACACTCCCTCCACAACCAGCCTCGCCAGCCACATCACACACCCAACCACCCACCACAACCACAAGGCCAACGGCAAGCCTCAACCACCAGCCCCACACGGACCCACAAATGCAGGTCCAACGCGGACCCCACACCTAGGCCCCACACGCACAGTGCCACAATGCACAGTGCCAACCACCCACAGGGACATGCGAATAGAAGCCGGCCCACGAGTCCCAAGCCCAAAAGCACAAAACCACAGAATGGGCCTCGGAACAGTAACATCCATCTAGGAATAAAATTAATAAAATGTCTATAATTACAAAATGAATTTTTACAAGTGTTACATCCTAACCCCCTTAAAAGAAGATTTCGCATTCGAAATCACTAGGCAAAAAGATACGGGTACTGGGCTAAGATGTCTTCCTCACGTTCCCACGTGGCCTCTCGGCTCCATGATGCCACCACCGCACAAAAACCAACGGAATCACCTTATTCCGCAGCACCTACTCCTTGCGATCAATAATCTGGACGGCATCTTCCACAAAGGTGAGATCTTCTTGGAGCCCTTCTAGCTGAACTGAGATCACATGAGAAACGTCAGCCAGGCACTTCTTCATCATGGATACATGGAAAACGTCGTGCACGGAGGACATCTCTGGTGGTAGATGCAGCCGATAAGCAACCTCACTTATCCTCTGGGTGATCTGGTATGGACCAATATAGCGAGGACTCAGCTTGCCACGCTTCCCAAACCACAAGACACCCTTGGTTGGCGACACTTTCAGGAACACATAGTCTCCCACCAAAAACTTTAGCGGTAGCCGCCTCCTGTTGGCATAGCTTTTCTGTCGACTCTGTGCAGCCAACAGCCTGCTATGAATCATATCCACCTTGTCCGCATACAACTACTCAAGGTAAGGAACAAGCAACTGACACTCGCCTACCTCGCGCCAGCAAATCGGCGATCTGCATGGCCTACTGTACAAAGCTTTATACGGTGCCATCCCGATGCTCGAGTGATAGCTATTGTTGTAGGCAAACTCAATCAGCGGTAGATGGTCCTCCCAACTCCCCTGAAAGTCTAAGGCACATGCTCTAAGCATATGTTCCAGCGCTTGAATAGTCCTCTCTGTCTGACCATCCGACTGACGATGAAATGTCGTGCTATAGTTGAGCACAGTGCCAAAGGCCTCTTGCAGAGTTCTCCAGAACCTTGAGGTGAACCTCATGTCTCTGTCCAACACGATGGATACCAGAACACCATGCTACCTTACCACCTCGGAGACATACAACTTCGCCAAGCGGTGCATCAGAAGCTTCACCCAAATGGCCAGGAAGTGAGCAGGCTTGGTTAGCTGATCCACCATCACCCACACAGTGTCGTTCTTCCTCTGAGTCTGCGGAAAACCAATCACGAAGTCCATCGAGATGTGCTCCCACTTCCACACAAAAATATCCAACAACTGCAAGGTCCCTCCAGGTCTCTGGTGCTCTGTCTTGACCAACTGGCAAGTAGTACACCTCGCCACATGATCAACAACATCTCTCTTCATGCCAAGCCACCAAAAGCTCCTCTTCAGGTCTCGGTACATCTTCGTACTACTAGGGTGAATAGTGTACCTAGGCCGATGCACTTCATCCAACAACCTCTGCCTGGCCTCCTCATGTTAGGGCACATACAGATGCATATCATACCTCAACTCTCCATATGCCCCAACAGAGAAATGAGGCTCTCCACCCGCCTCAAGCTTCTCAAACACAGCCTAAACAAATGGATCCAACTGTTGACAAGCGACAATAAACTCTAACAGCTTCAGGCGAACAGACAGGTTGGCCACCTAGGCACCAACTGTTCCCTGGGCTTGCCGTTTCGGCCTGCAGCTTACTAGATCCTCCAACATGGTCTACTCCTTGACCATCAAGCTCGCAATCACGTGTGTACACCGACTCAAGGCATCGGCGACCACATTGGCCTTGCCGGGATGGTAGGACAGGCTAAAATCATAGTCCTTCAAATACTCCACCTAATGAAGCTGCCTCAGGTTGAGGTCCCTCTGCGTGAAGATATACTTCAGGCTCTGATGATCCGTGAAGACCTCAAACTGCTCCCTATAGAGACAGTGTCGCCAGAGCTTGAGGGCGAACACTACGATAGCTATCTCCAAATCGTGGGTGTAACCATGTCGGCGACAGCCTCGTGCTTGGCACGAAAGACCAAATGCACGAGGGTCGGCAAAGTCACGGCAAAACAATAAATAGTAAATGATAAAAATGTAGGAGTCGTCACCTAGTCTACTTGAAAACGGGAGACGAGGAAAACCGTTCTAAAACATGTAAAACCATGCCATAAAGACCAGAAAATGGGCAAGGATCCCTGTTATGCACGAGGAAGGTAATAGGCACCCTCGTGCACCCAGAAAATCAGTCTTTCATGGGTTTTTCGTTTACTTATATGAAATGTTGGCCTTTCAGCCTGTTTCTATACGCCCAAGGGCGATATGCCATGCAATGCTACATGCAAGTGGTGCCTTATGCTAACATGGGTAGAGAGATGTAGGATGTGTCCTAATTCTCAAAAAGGTCACCCGAGTGGTGGATCACAAACACCGGTGTAAAGATATTGCACGGATATAACCACGTATCCAACAATATCGGGTGGCTAACGTCCTCGCTTTGCTATATGCAAAACCTATGCTACCATGCACAAAAATGGATGAAAACAAACTGGAGTCATCCTGATATATCCAGGAAGACACCAAAATAAAACCAAAGGCAAAGCAAATCGAAAACCATGCTAAACACCATGGCAAAAACCACTGTGTAGTGAAAAAACTAGCCATGTGCGCCTGTGTGGTGCACCAAACTGGTGCGCCACCAATGTGCTCTACTGATGTGTGCCAGAAAAGTGTGCTAGTGGAATTACAGAACAGATAGTAAACTAGACTAATGTGCCATGCGATATAAAATCTTGTAAATTTGTACAAAACTCATCTGAAAATGCATCATGAATATCTAACAATACCTATCACACATGAGTGGATTTCCCTTCTTCCCACAAGGTCACAAGGGAGAGAGGAAACCCAAAAAATAAAGCACAATATGGGTCTTGCGCTCAAGGGTAATATGCCTCACACAAGACCACACCACCCTTATACTAAATAAAACCAATGAGTTTCAGCCATGCTATCCAAATCTGGATCATGGACTGTTGCATAAGAACTTCCCAAACAGGAGTTCATGGGGCAACCAGTTCACCAGACCACAACAACAGGCTTACTATGCAAGATGCAAAACTAATATTAACAATGCTATCATTGGCTGAAATCGTGCACACCATAACATGACATATCAGAGAATACATACTAGGAAAATCACACTCCAAAACACTCGGAAAAGCATGCAGATCATGATACAAAGTTGGTGGCTTGCACTATGACCAGGTTGGTGCTCCAAGTTGGTGCTCTGGCTAGGTGCGCCACCCTAGGGCGCCATGTTGGTGCTCCAGTTTGGTGCACCCCAACAATTTTGAATCAGACTACAGTCTGATTTCAGAATCTGGGCCAGATGCAAGAGATAACTTTGGTTAATTCTATCCAGAGCAATTATTTAGATGCTAGAGAACTTAAATAGGATAAATCATCAAGCATAAAAATCCTCTTATTATTTCTCTCCTCAAATCATGCTTATTCATGGGTTATAAGGGGCTGTAACTACTGCTTGGTGGATTTCAATGATTGTGCAGTGATTTAATTAGCTTAACAACCATGTTGAGATGATAAACACGTAAAAAGGATGTTTACAGTTCATTTCATAGCTAGTGGTTGCATTGGATCATGATTCATTTATTAAAACAGAAACCATACAGTGTAGAAATTATAATGATACAGAGACATATGAACATACATGAAGGAGTATCCAAATTATCATAAAGGCTTGAAAAAGATCATTGCTATACAGATTACATATCAGTTGGTTGCATGCTTTATTCAGAGTATTGTCTAAAAGTTAAGTAAAGAGATAAGTAAAGGCCCTACCATGCCTAAGATTTTTCCTCCTTGGATCTAAGTAAAACTCCTTCTTGTTGCTTTGGACTAGTTGGGAGTGCGAGAATATACTC
Source organism: Posidonia australis (assembly GCA_024699735.1). Taxonomy (NCBI): domain Eukaryota; kingdom Viridiplantae; phylum Streptophyta; class Magnoliopsida; order Alismatales; family Posidoniaceae; genus Posidonia; species Posidonia australis. Next base: position 7,239 of record JAMKQA010005575.1, read on the forward strand.
TCGAAAAGAGTGTAAGTTGCTGGGAATAGAAAGCTTTGCTGACGGTAGGTGGGTAGCTCAACCAAGAGAGAAATAAGGTTGCTAGTGGAAGTCCATTTAAAGAGTCTCAACAAGGTAACTCCATGGGATGTAAACAGTCTCAAAAACCAACAACCTTGCGTAGACTCGTAAGGAATATCCACAGGCGAGGGTTACAAGCACAGAAGATGGAAAACCAGCAGCCAACACCCTAAAAATTGGTTGTGCGCTAACTTGGTGCGCCAACATGGTGCGCCACTATGGTGCTCCAGCTTGGTGCGTCACTGTGGTGCTCCTGCTTGATGCTCCAATCTAGTGCACCACATTGGTGCTCTCCACTAGCTGCTTGAATTGCTAATTGGGCCACGGGCTTGCTACAGGCTTGTGGTCGGTTTGTGCAATGATCTCTAGCTGGTTAAAATGTCAAATAAGACACAAAAGTGGTTGGGCTGACCGCATCCAAAGCAACATCTTCAGAGAGTTTACCTATGAGCCACCTCAAAATCGAGGTGGCTACAGTGGGTCGAGTAGTTCTTCTCATGATCCTTTAGCTGGCGTGAAGCATATGCGATAACATTGCCATGCTGCATTAGAACACACCCTAACCCAACACTACTGGCATCACTATACACAGTGAAGCCACCACTTCCAAGAAGGCAGAGTCAACATATGGGCAGAAACCAGACGAGACTTTAGCTTTTGGAAACTCGCCTCACAATTCTGGTCCCAACAAAAAGGAACTCCCTTCCTGGTCAACTCTGTCAAAGGCGCAGTTATGGAGGAGAAATCCCTGATAAACCTCCTATAATAGCCCGCCAGACCCAAGAAACTTCTGATCTCCGACACTGTCCTGGGTCGCTTCCAACTACTCACCGCTTCAACCTTGGCAGGATCCACTTTGATGCCTTCTCCAGAAATCAAATGGCCAAGGAACATGACTTCGCTCAGCTAGAACTCACACTTGGAGAATTTGGCGTACAGTTGATGACGCCTCAGAGTATCCAAAACTGCCCTCAAGTGCAAGGCGTGAGTCTCAACATCAGGAGAATAGACCAACATGTCATTAACAAAAACCACAACAAACTGGTCCAAGAAAGGGCTGAAAATCCTGTTCATCAGATCCGTAAAAGCAACCGGTGCATTGGTCAAGCCGAAAGGCATGGCCGTGAACTCGTAATGCCCGTACTGCGTCAGGAAAGCAGTCTTCTGAATGTTTGAGTCTCGGATCCTCAATTGGTGATACCCTGACCTCAAATCAATCTTCGAGAACATCTATGTAGACTGCAACTGGTCGAACAGGTCATCAATGCAGGGCAGGGGATACTTGTTCTTCAATGTGATCTAGTTCAACATCCGATAATCTATACATGGTCGGAGCAAACCATCCTTCTTATAGACAAACAAGACAGACACTCCCCATGGAGACACACTTGGCTGATAAACTCCTTGTCCAGCAACACCAACAACTGAGTATTGCGCTCTCGTAATTCCGCTGGCGCCATGCGATAAGGAGGCTTCGACACAGCACCAGAACCAGGGATCAAATCGATCGAGAACTTTACTTCCCTGTGAGGTGGCATACCAGGCAAATCATCAAGGAAAACGTCAAGAAATTCACACACCATAGAGATGTTGTGAACACCCAACTCAAGAGAAGTGGAGGTAACTATACTAGCTAGATATCCCACGCAACCCCTGACCAAAGACTTATGAGCCTTCATAACTGAAATGACAAGCCTAGGCTCACCCTGACACCCACCTTGCACAAAGAAAGACCCATCCTTAGGAGACCCAAAATAAACTCTCCTCCAAACACAGTCGATCAAAGTAGACTGCTGCGCCAACCAATCCATACTGAGTATCACATCGTACTCCTGCATGCCCATCACGATCAGGCTGGTGTCAAACTCTCTACTATTCAACGTCAAGTAGACAAACCGTAGATATCTCCAAGCCAAACTGTGCTCCCCCAGCGGCGTCACCACACTGAGATGAAAGGCCAGTCTAGCTGGTCTCTCTCCTAACTCCACCGCAAAAGACTCAAAGATAAAGGAGAAAGAACTCCCTGAGTCAAACAACACTTTGGCCATCCGACAAGCCACAATAAAAGAACCTGATGGCCAAACAAAACAACACCACACATCCATACAATCAAGCAGATGTCCAGATTACAAGGAGATTACAACATATCACAGAAGGTTACAAAACCAACTATTTATCCTTATCCTCAACAACATCACCCGAAGACCCAATGCTTGGAGCTGCAATGATGAACACCCATCCCTTAGTTGGCTGCTACAGTGCGCTTCTTACCTTCTTGGGCGGTTCCGGACAAGATCTCTGAACGTGTCTTGCCTTTCCACAGTTATAGCACACCACGAAGGAAAGATTCCATCTAGGTTGGGGACAAAATTAAGCGATGTGGCCCACATGACCACAGTTGAAGCACTGGTTCCCACCAGGAGCATTGGACCCTGCCTGACTGAGGCCAACACCGCTACCCCTAGCAAAACTCCACCGGCTCGCAGAGGAAACACTGGACCTCGCCTTCTGCTTCTTCTCAAAGCTACCTAAATTACTGGTACTTGGAGGACCAGAGAAAGAGAATCAGGAGGTAAAAGAAGACTTACCCTTCGCCTTGGGATGACTCTCCAAAACCTTCTGATGCTTCACCTCGAAGCGGTAAGCCATCCCAACCATGTCCTCCACAGTGTGGCACCTACAGCCCAACACCTTCACCTGTAGCCCAGGGTTCAAGCCGTCCAGAAACCTCTGCGCCCGCTCCTCCTCAGACTCATAAGCAGGAGCAAAGCATTCCAATCAAGCGAACTCAGTCTCATACTTGAGCACTGACATCATGCCCTGCTCCAGACTTCGGAAATCTCTACGAAGCTGCTCCATCACATGAGTGGGAAAATACTTGTCATAGAAGGCCGCCTTGAAATCCTTCCATTGGATACCAACAGTGACTGAGTCTGAGAACTTCAACCGCCTCATAGACTTCCACCACCTATCTGCCTCACCATCCAACAGGTAGGTCGCCAGGCGCACCCAATGCTCCTCTGGGCACGCCATGTTCTCCAGCATCTTCACCATCTTCTCTAGCCAGGCCTCACTCTCCTCAGCACTGACCTTGCCCTTGAACGACGGCAGACGAAGCTTCATGAACTGGTTCAACCATGGGTCACCCGACGGCTCACTAGCACTACTCTTACTGAACGCGTGAGAAATCCCGTGTGCCAAGCTCCTCAGTTCCGTGTGAACTGCCTTCCATCCTCCTACGTCCTCTCAGGACTTAGTCTCCTCAGCAGCGACCTTGCCCTTACGACCACGAGGAGACATCCTACTAGAGAAAAGCAAAGTACCTACACCATAGACAAAGCAACAACCAGAAAACCATGGCAAAAATCAGGTGTAGATCCTACCATGCATGCAAAACCTATGGAGTCTCTAGATCGGACACCCTAGGTGTAGTGCAACCTAGTGAACTTGGAGCTCTGATACTAGAAATTGTCACGCCCCACATTTTCCATAATAATTTAAAACAAATTAAATTACGGGAAAACTAAAGCCAAACAGTAAATATCTAACTACCAAGAACCTATGTGTGGGGCTAGGAGACTCCAGACTATATGCACTACGCTAACCTTTTGCATGCCTACACCTGTAAAACAAAACACGAGGAAAAATGCATGAGTGACAATAGTCACCCAGTACGCACCCCAATGAAAACCACGGAAAACAAAATTATAATCAATTTTTCCTTTTAAATTCATTTCGCAAACGATTTTCTCAAAAACCTCACAAACCAGGCCTACACTGGCCAAAACCACAATCGAGGCTCTACTAGCCCAAAGCCACAAGCAAAGGCCCTCAATGGCAAAAACCACACACAGTGAGTCAGAAAGCCCGGCGCCAGGCAACCTAACTCTAGCCACACGAAGTCCACCGAGGGGCGACCACGACATTCTGCACTACCATGTTGTGCCACCCTGTGCAGGAACCAACCACCGTCCCACGATTCTCCCACCTAGAGAACCCTCACAAAGTCAACCCCTCCTTGGGAAGGTTATCCTGTCTTTCAAGACACTACTAGCTACGGAGCAAGTGTCCCACCTGCACTGGCCACCACAGGGTACGCCTCCTCACGGCGTCCTCCACACACGGTGCTCAGGAGGGAGTATCATACCTCCACACCCGACAACACCCGAGTCTCAGGGCTCACAGTGATAGCAAGAGTGTCATACCTCCCCGTCATGCCACAAGACACATCAACCAGCGGACCACAACCCTAGCCTCGAGACGATAGTCAAGGAGTCTCATACCTGCAGGACCCGACGCCCCTCAGCTTCAGGTATCTCGGCCCCCAACCTCAACGAAGGAGTCGCGCCTGACCTCCCGAGAATGTCGTCACATTCCCTGGTCCCGACGACACGGTCCCACACTGTCTCGGCCCACACATAGAAAACAAGCAAAACATTTTCCAAACCAGGCCAACTATTTCCTTGAAATCCATTTCCAGAACTATTTTCATATCTTTGAAAATTCTACCAAAACCTCAGTAAAACGGCGCTTCAGGTGTTCCAAGAGACCACCAATGATGGCCCACAATCCCATCTCAATGGGACAAAACACGGTAATCTAGAAATCCCTCGAAAAACTCATTTTACAAAGTCATTTGGGCCCTGATTCGGCATGCCAAAAATCAGGTTTGATATGCCGAAATCTACTGATTCGGTCAAATCGGGTGATTTGGCAGGCCGAATCGACCAGAGGACCAAACTGAAAGAAAACAGTATACCAAACGAAATCGATATACCGAAATTCACTGATTCGGTATGCTATTTTCATTTTGGTATGTCGAATTCTACGATCCCAGGAAACAGCCCAAAACCCTACAGTCCGAAATTGCTCCAATTGGGACCACCGATCGGACCCTCTAAACAAACATCAAAAAACCTGCATAAAACATAAGATGTAAACCCTCAAGTCTACTCCAAATCCCAACAAACAAAACTAAAATTCATTCACCATGCATCAAGATATAAAATCAGAAAGATAGAAGGGTCAAAACGACCATAACGCACCAACCATCATAAATGCCAATAAATTCGCCATAAATTCTCATAAAAACACAATAAATTCTAGGAATGTAAATTTACCTATATTTTATGCAATCTTAACATTTTCTACCAATTTCATACTCTCTATTACATAAGGTGGAGATACGTACCTCAAAACGAGTTCCAACGATCTCCGGCTGACTCCGGTGAACTCCAACACAACCACGGCCTGGAGAGCACTCCACGCAAGCTCCGCACACCACCACGAGCTGTCGCACACCAACGCCAGCCCTCGAGCACACCAAACAAAAAGGAGGTCGCGAGGAAGAGAAAACAGGGGGAGAGAGCAAGAGAGGAAGAGAGAAAAGAGAGAGATGGGGGAGAGGGGAAGTGAGTGGAGAGAGAGAGAATGAGTGGAGGAAGGAGAGGAAGGATGTGTGCTCGAGACGAAGAGAATGCACGGGGAAAGAGAAGGAGCCTTGGGTTGTGCATGGTAGAGGCCTTTAGCTTAAAAAGCTACGTAGAAGGAGTTGGTGACCGTGTGCATGCAACCAGTCAGCCACGCGCACACCAACACTCCCTCCACAACCAGCCTCGCCAACCACAACATGCACCCAACCTCCCACCACAACCATGAGGCCAACAGCAAGCCTCAACCACCGGCCCCACATGGACCCACAAATGCGGGTCCCATGCAGACCCCACACCTGGGCCCCACACAGACCCACACGCACAGTGCCACATTGCATAGTGCCAACCACGCACAGGGACACGCGAATAGAAGCCGGCCCACGAGGCCCAAGCCCAAAAGCACAAACCCACACAATGGACCTTGGAACAGTAACACCCGTCCAAGAGTAAAATTCATAAAATGTAAATAATTACAAAATGAATTTTACGGGTGTTACATCCTTGCTTCCATGTCTCTTCTTATAACTTTTGGTTTTGAAATATCCATTCTTTTTGCTAAACACAATTCTCAAACATAGGAATTAAAGCATAACAAGAATATTTGTTATCATCAAAATTTATGGATAATATTTTCCAACAAAGCCTAAGCAACGATCTCAATTCCAACCATTCCTCGACGTCACTCAAGGAGGGGCATCTGTAGACACCCCACTTTAGCAGCCACTCGTAGGCGGATTTCTCTAGAAGAGTGCATCGACGGCAACAAGGCATTTCACCGCATTAAAACTCATTTCATACCCCAAAACCAACCCGAAAATCCTAAATCCAACCCACAACCCTTAATCCATCATAGAACACCAACCTAACCCTTTTGTGGCCCAAGAACATGAGGAAATGGGTCAGGATCTTTAGGAAAGTCCCTATTCTAGGTCAACTACGTGGCCACTACGCGTATGAGTAGCGCAAATGGGTTGTGTAGTTTCCCTAGGTTAGTAACTGCTAGGCAATGGTTTTGCTTGTATTATCAGCTTGAGTGAACCAGATCTAAGTCAGCCATTGGTCCATGTGGTCCTAGCCATTAACCATGTCATCCCTGGACCACTGACACCCATGTCCACCTACTCCTCCACTCCCATCATCGAGATTGAATCCCAACCATTCCATCGAGTTGGTTGGCCATCGATGGCCAACACTTCAGCCACCCTCCTATAAAAGACTGTCCAACCCCATCCAAGCTCTCTCTCTTGGCTCTCTTGGCTCTCTTGGCACCCTAGTTCTTCCCACGCACACTTCCATCAGTTAGAGCACCTAGCCACAACTTCCAACTATTATCCCACCAGTTTTGGCCACCATCCTACATTTTTTGGCCACTAAATGAACAACACAGCTCCCTCTCAGCCTTGCAACCCCTGCATTGCACTAGAGCATCTCCTACACTCCTAGCATGGCCTCCCCTCTTGCCTGAGCCTCCCAACACACTCCATTGGCTGTCCACCACCATCCAGACACCTCCATTTCTGGTTGGAGCCACCATCTTCACTCCACCACATCCACACCACTAGAACACCAAACCAACCCCCACCTTATCTTACTGAGCCATCCCCAACGTCATCATAGACCACCTCCATAGCCGTCGTGTACCAGCCATTGAAGAATCGGCCATTGAGTCGTCATCAAAAGGGACAACCCACAACTTCATAGGTTTCCCTTCACTCCTTGCTACGTGTGTTTAATGTTTTCTTTATGTTTTAGTGTTTCATCGCATCATTTTGTTCTTATTTTATCAGTATTTTTCATGCCAAATCAGTCATGCACCCATTACCTTCATGTATCACCTGTAATGGGTTCAAAGTGCTCAAAAATGGCCTACGACTTGTGAGCATCTCTCCTTCCCATTTCGACACATCACCACCTCCTCCCTCTTGACTCTCCCTATTGACTCGGATGGCCACTTGAAGCTTCTTTCCGCTTGCATGGTCGACCGAGCTCGTTGTGACATCTGGACCTGATTATTCATTTTTAAATGTAAGCCATGGAATTAATTGTAATATTGTATAAATGGTTTATTATTCGATAATCTGTTGTTTCTTGGATGTGTGAGCTTGTGGTTGGCTTTTTGTACACCTGCTTGTGATTTGGGACTAATGTGGAGTCCAATTGAGGATGCAAAGTCGCCTCAGTTTGCACACCTGTCTTTTCTTTCCTTCTTTTCTGTCTCTCTCTCTCATTTCTCTCTCTCCCTCATGAGCCTCCATTCCGTCTTCTTCTTCTTCCCTTTCCCCACCCGTGCCACCACCAACCAGTGGCCCGTGCCTCGCCATCACTTCCGACGCAATGGACGGCTGGTGCAATGCGGGAGGAGGAGTGGATAAAGAGAGGCAGAGGCGAGTGGAAGGGGAGGGCTGCGACACGAGAAGGAAGAGGGAGAGGAAGAACAACGTGCACGGAGGAGGTGGTGGTTGTCCATGTGGTTTGCCGGTGGGAGAGGCTTCATCGGGGTGCAAGGAGGCTCGCCGGAGTGCGGAAGGGTCGTTAGAGGGCTGAGACAGGTACACGACCCCTGTCCCTCCTCATTTCTTTTGTGGTTTTGAGCGAGTGAGCTAAATGCATGAAATCAGTGTAAAATGCATGTAAAATCACATAAAAATAGTAGGAATGAAGGAAATGTAATAAATGACGTGAATGTGTAGAGATCATGCTAGGTTGTATGAATTTCGTGGGTTTTTGGTAGAAAATGCCATAAGTGTTTTAAGGTTTAACTCTGAGCATGTTCTCTTTGGGAATTTATATCTCGATGTATGGTTAACGAATTGATGAATGGTTTGATTGGTTTTGAAGTAGACTCAAGGGTTTACACCCCATGATTTACTTGCATTTTATGGTGTTTGTTTGAGGGGTCCGTCGGAGGCTCCCAATTTCGATGAACGCGTAGCCTGAAACAGGGAAGGTGCCCTAGTTTCGAGCAATTCGGCATGCCGAACTGTGTTCGGCATACCGAATCTCTATCAAATTAAGCAAAAATACCTAGTTTCGGTAAGTTGAAATCATCCGATCGACCAAATTAGGGATTTTCGGTATACCGAAAATGTTTGGTGTATCGAACCAGGGATTTTTGGTGTACCGAATCTGAAATTTGGTCTGCTATAAAATGGAAAAGGAAAGGTTTTAATGGACAATAAGCATGTGTTAATGATGTTTTCCCCATGTAAATGACATTGAGGAATGTGGAACCCAAATAAGTGGATTTGGGCATGGTTTTGGGGTTTTAGACCCTATAAGTGAATAAAATGATTGATTGTGTGTAGTTTTTGGGCATGAGACCCAATTGTGATTTCCAACACATGGTTTTTCGTGAATTGAGTTGGGACACCAGTGGAGGGTCAAGTATTACATGGAAACAGATTCCTGCAATGTAAAAGAATGGAAATGGAAATGGTTTTGAAAAGGAAAGCTTCAAGAGTTTTGAAAATGAAACACTAATAATGTGTTAAGGAACCACGGAGGTTGGTGTCGACAACGTGGTGGGAGTATGAGACTTCAATGAAACCAGTTGCTAGATACAACTGTGGTTGCCAAGCTTGAGACGGTGTAGGCTGAGCCTGGGTCATTGTGCCTAGTTGTTCGAGTCACCGAGCTCGTGACGGTGTAGGCTGAGCCTAGGTTATTCAACCTAGTTGTTCGAGTCACCTACGGTGTAGGTTGAGCTTGGGTCGTTGCACCTAGTTGTTCGAGTCACCGATGGGGCATCAGACAAAGACGTATCCTAATGCATATATGAAGAAGATTGAGGCCGGTTGGCTAGGACGGTGGCATCCTGTACAGGGAATTTCACCGCGGCAATGCAGGGAGGTTAGGGAAATGATGTCTTCGCCTATTGCTTGTGTGCCTGGTTACCCCTGATCAAGGTAACATCAGTAAAGAAAAGTGGAAATGAATAAGAAAAGAATGTGATTTTGAGAAATGAAAAGAAATGTGGTTTGTCTGGGATTGGACTTATGAATGGTCCTAAAATCCTAGAATAAAACAAGAATTGTGTTTTAACTAGTTACCAGCCAATTTTTATGATTTTGATTTTGAGCATAAGAGGCATTGTGTTTTAGGCTGGATCTGGTCAGAGATATGAGTTTTGAAAGTGGTTTTAGTCTTGGGAAGAAATCCCAAACAATAAAGAAGAAAGATGAATTTTGAAAAGGAACATAGTTTTGGAAATGATTTCCAGAAATTTTAAAAGAAAAAGGAAAAGTGAGTTTTGGAAAGAGTATAACTCTGGGAACATATTCCCAAATAATTTCAAAAGAAAGGACAATAATGTTTTAAACTGGATCTTCAAAGAAAACTAAGTTTTATAAATTAAAAATTGAGTTTTTGACTTTTCGTTGTTTTTGTGTGTTTAGGGTGCATACTCGATGACTTGGTTGTCACTCACGCGTGCTTGTTTGGTTTTCAAATGCAGATTGAGTACAGTCGAGTTCCAGTGTCGGAGTAGGAGCTTCTAGCCGCACATTGTTTCCTGGAGGTAAGCCTTAGTTACAGTTATTTAACTTTTACTGTAATTAACGTAATTTTGCTTATGATACTATAATTTAGGTAACGTGCCCGAGTTCAAGGTATTACACTCGTGGTTGCTAATGTGGCTTGGTAATGATGGTAGAAGTTGAGCACAACATCCTCTTGCATCCCATATTCATCTATGCATTCCTCCATGCCTCCTTGGACCATTGGAAGCACCAGAACACGTCGTCGAAGCCCGTAGTTGGCGTTCACAGGCAAGCTCGCCGGTAGAACCTAATCGATGACGAGCTTGATGGGTGGAGTCATCCTACCAGCCTAGACCCCATCCGAGCATCTAGGTATTCCCTCTCACCTCCCCTCTAGCCTTCCATGCATCATACAACATCCATGCATCATCATGTTTCAACCCAAAGCAAGGAAAAGTTCGCTAGTCTATTCTGTATTCAACAGGTGTAGCCCGAATGCACGGAAGAAAGGCGTGGGCCGGTCGCGTGGTTTGCTTAGTATAGAACAGGCAGCTGGCTGAGCTCCATTGCATCTTGTCATCTTGCTTTCTCCCCTAATCATGCATATCATCTTCAATGTTTCTGTATTTGCTTGTCTTCATCTACGTTGCATAGATTGCCTTCCATGTTTTCCGACATGCACCTACATTTAGGATGATGATGGTTATTATGTTGATTCCTTTTAACTGGCAGTCCAAGATTCGCATAGCATTCCTAAGCACTAGTTTGCAATTTTTTCCACCTCATCCATTTCATTCATATCAACATAACATATAGCATTCATGGCATCTTAGACTTAGCAAGTATACATAATTATTTGCATTGGCGACACAAGCAAATGATTAGCCTAAAAAGACCGACTCGTCAGGCATATGGGGGTTTCCTAACACCTTCCCCTTGTCTAACAAGAGTTCTTATCCTTTCTCTGGCCTGCAATGACTATTTGTATCATGTCCATTAGGCACAAAGCATACGCATTTATTCATCCATTTGCATCATTTTCCTTGCATTTTTATGCATTTGGTTTTGCTAGTCTTTTCTGTTTTAAAAAAATTAAGTAGCGACTTTCGTTTTCTTATCTATTTCTTTTGCTTTCTTTTGGTGTTTTTGAGTTGATGTATCCTTCTTTGAATTCATCATCTGCACCATGACCTTATCGGTTCGCGAGTGCAATTTTCATACTAGACTTGCGAGTCCCTACTCGTTGACATGGTCACAACAGTCATGGGGATTTCTTTAAATTTTACTCTCACATACACACCAATATTTCTCCCTATGTAATATATGTTACAACTCAACAAGCCATTTGATGTAAAATCACGAGTAGCCCCTTACATGCAACCTAGGAACTCACATGCGCAAGTTATTCATTTTGCTAACACTATGATTTCTAACATACAATAAACTATCATTTCAACCCCACCGAGGATTCCCTAGTCGTTATTGACGTTATAGTAGTCAATAACACAAACTTCTATTCAAACTATCCTCCAACCTCCAACGTGAGGACGTCATTGACGTTATCGTAGTCATCTTATTACTTGTAATTAACACAAAATTCTATTCAAACAAACACAAATTTAAATTTAAGCATTGTTGATTACAAGGGCTCACTAAAGGCTTGTGAACTAATCGCAAACCCAGGTTATTTGAGCCACGTGCTTAGTTAACTTAAACAAGCCAAGCTGAGTAGTGCATGGCTAACTCAAGTTCGACTCATTTACATCCCTACTTACTAGTAGAAAATTATACGAAACAACATGACACAACATAATAACATGATAAAATTTAATAATAAGTTTTTTAACTATTTTGAAATATTTATGTGATTCATAGTTAATGAACATAACTTTATTTTAAGACGATTGAACACGATTACTATCTAATTCAACATGATTGGAACCGATTGAACCTAGTAATTACACATTTAACATTGACAATGGATCACTAACTATATTATTATCAAATTGAATAAAAATACATTTTATACTTGTTTATAGGTATTGTATTATTAATAATCAAATATAATTTTTCCAAAATATAAGAAAAATTGATAACACAATAACATGATTAGCTTAACACGATAAATACTCAACATGACCCATCTAATAGGTTGCTACATATGCCGGTGGCTTCAATGCATTTAACATGCCTCAACCCATCGGCAGGTTCAATTTGCCATCATTCAGTAAGATAATAGAGAAGCATTGAATGGGCATAATTGCCCCTATCTTACAGGCCTACGACCGTTCCACATCTTTTGGCAATCCAATATGCCTATGCCCACTCAAAGAGCCTAGTGTCATTCATGGGCCGAGAGTAAGTACTGATTCAATCCCGACATGATTTGACTCAAGTTAGGTTACTGGAGAGACTCCAAACTAGTCCACTTAGTGGCCCACTAGTCCATCAAATTTGTCGTATACTACATAGTGTGGGGTTTGCAAAATACCGTTTAAAGAAAAAGCTAAGCACACTTTGCAACCATATTTGTGAATGTGGTAAAATACACCATCAAAGTGCCACTATGTACCCCAATACTTATTACCCAAAGCATATGCCTGAAAAGCCTGATATATGAGGCTTTACCGGATGTATAGGATGTATTGGGATTACCACGATAGCTTGGTAATGATGATGAGCGAACAACTGTGCTTTTAAGTTAGTTTTCTTTTCGAGTAAATTAATGACTATCTTTTTCAATTATTTACATTTTCCTGTTTGAAATCTTAAACTTTTTTCATTACAACTTATCCCCTCAACTATGGTAAATTGTAATGGACCATATTTTTAGGTAAATGACATTAATTTTTTTCATGGTCTGACTATTTTACCTTGTATAATTTACCATTTTAGAATTAAATTACAGTTTATTTCCTTAACTACTCGAGTTTTTCAACTTAGAACTTTAAAGTTTTTTTCATTACAATTTATTTCCTTCAACTATTGTAAATTACAATGAACTACCTTTTTAAGTAAACATCATTAAATTTTTACTTTATCTAACTATTTTATCTTCAATTACAAATATTCTCCTTCTCAATCCTACAAAATCTGACCTAAATGTTACCTCTATGGAACCTTTTCTTCCTCACCCACATCTCACCCAACTATAAATCTCAACCACCAACATCTTTTCCAAGCATGTTGAGACCTTTGATTAAAATATGCTTAATGACGATATATAAGAAGTTTGAAATATTCCTATGGTATTAATGGAGATGATCTCCTATGGTATTAATGGAGCTCAAGATCATCGATCTATCAACAAAAAAGGAAAAAAAAGATTTCGAAAAGGAGAAAGGAGAAAATTTTTACGATAATGTTAGATTTATGATTTTAAAAAAATGAAAGAAAATGAAAAAGAAAAGTAAATTTGTCTGAAAGAAATATTATAAAGGTCACGTGACCCTTCAAACCTGACGTAAAGATTACATTGTTTAACAAAGATAGTTAAGAGAAATAAATTGTAATGGAAAAAAATATTTAAGATGCAACGATAAAAAAACTTAAATAATTAAGAGAGCTAAATGAAAGTAAGGGTATACAAAAGAAATATTGTAATCCTTCAAACCTAATGGAAGGATCTTATTTAACAGAGGTAGTTAAAGAAAACCAATTATAACGGAAAAAAAAGTTTAAGATACCAAATAGAAAAACACAAATACTTAAAGAGAGATAAACTGTAACTTACCTTTGTTTTTTCACTTTTGCACTATTGGCAACTTATTCCTATATCCAAACACAAATAGTACTTTTTTCTTGCATTTCTATTACATTTTTAAAAAGCAAAAAAAAAAAAAAGGTTTTTTAAAATAAGTTAGCGATTTTTCAGATGTTACTTCTAATGAAATAAGCATTTTCTTTTTGATACACTAGTCCAAATAATCATTATTAAACACTAGACCTAACGGGCCTGAAGGGTGCTAGTTGGAAAATGCAAAAACAAGTTGAAAAGAATAGAACGTGGTAATTGAACATAGCTATCACTACGTTATTGATACCTAGAGATTTTAGTTTTGGTAAATCACCTTCTTTCAAAAATACATGGTTTTGACTTAAAACGAGCATACAAGAATGACCATGACAAGGCACAACATCCAACAAGAAATGCCATTATTTGTGACTTCCCTTATCTACATGTATCATCTGCTTGAGCATGTAGAGAACTTTTCCCAAGTTTTCCTCTGCAGCAATGTCCCATTCCAGGAGAGTTTCTAAGCTCATCTATTTGGCCATACAATGGTATCAGCGTACGATTGAATCAGTAGCTTTTATTGTGATATCACGGAACCAAACTCAAAAAACATCTGCCAACAGTTTCACATGAAGTTCTAAAACCAAGCTAGAAAAGTTGAAATCACATGTATGGGTTTCTCTCCTAGAAAATTTCAGGTGAACTTGGGAGCATATCACCTTGCCGAGTAGAAATAGGAGCAACATTTCTCAATAAATAAATAAATATCGGAGCAACATTTGATCATAATTCTTATTTGGTATTTCTTTTAAGTTTGTTATTGAATATACTGCAATATACTTAAAAAGCAGCAACCAGAAAAAGGCTCCAGAGGTCTTGCACTTTCCATTTTTTTTCCTGTTTTAATCATCATCTACCTTTTTTCTTTTCTATTTCTCATCTACAAAATAATATGACCCCCATCTGAGATGGCCAAGTAGGAAATAATATTTCAATAGAATATCACATTTGAGGTCTTGTTTGGACGATGAAAATCTTCCCATCTTTCACAACACCTTCAACATCTTGTGGAGATCCATAAAGTTCCTCAACTGCATTTCCTGCCCGTGCAATTCCAGATAGGATTGATTTGCAGAAATTGGCATCCAAGATCAATGCATCAGATGTGTAATCAAGAACCACCTTCTCCTCCTTGTCTATCGGCACACTATAATTGGCAATATCCTTGGTTAGAAACTTTGACAAGCATAGGTTTGTAAAAACTAAAAATCCTCAACAGCTAGATAGGCGACATGTAACAGTGTTCAGATTTACTAGTCTCACTTGCGAAAAATAATAACTCAACAGTAAGCTTCATATGCTACCAAATCTTAAAAAGAACTGGCAGCTGAGCATGAAAACAACCATTAACATGTCTGTGTAATAACAATATTATGAAGCTGCACCATGAAGGCCAGCAGATGCACATTGAAACTAATATAAATTTAATCATCCAAGTCACAGTACCTGTCATAAAGGCCAGCACCTGCATATCCTTCCAAATCTTCACCATTAGAATCAGATCTGAAGATGATTGACGGCCTAATGAATAGACCAATGGGTTTGCTTGGATACCCAAGTACCTGTTATAGAGTAGCATAACAATAATTATAAAACAATTCTAGAGGGCACTCAACAGTGTTCAGGAAAATTGAGCATCATGGCTATAATATGCTCACCGTGGGAGAGTTGAGATCATTTTTCTTACAGACAAAGCTTAATGCACGGCCAGGATATGCTCCAACTAGTGTTTCACCAAGACCTTTAACCACCTAAATATAAACATGCCAGTAGATCCGAACAATGTTTAAAGAAGCAAAATAAAATACACATTAATATCTACATAACAATAAAAGTACCTCTGCATAGATCTCTGACGAGTCTCCAGAGGATGGATTGGTTGTATGAATTACAAATGAATAGTCTGCACTAATAATTTCTTGCACTAATACGGCCATACAAAGGTAGTCATGATCTAGTTTTACTTTACGTGTGCTAAAATAAGCTCTCTCATTCCACTTTGATGCCCAAACCTGGATGAAAGAAGTACATTTCCAAGAATAAAATTCCATTACAATTTTATGCAACAAAGTTGAGAATAAAATAAATGGAGCTTAAAGTTATGATCAATAGTGTGAGAAGTTCTAGCAATCAAATAGCCCAATGCCATATTTAGCTGATAGCTTAAACACAGTGTATTAGGTATCACCTCACAATGACTGGCAAAATCCTATAAAAACCTGGACTTTAAAAGAAAATAGCTCTAATGTCCGGTAGAAAAGTGCTATAGCAGAATAATGAATGTTTCTGTTAGATTAGGAATAAAAAGGATTATTGTTATCGATAATGAGTACTTACACATATATATAGGTCTATTAGATACCCTACAAGAGTAAATGGATATCCAATAACTCGTCTACTATAAATCCACATAACTAACTCTTACACTCCCCATCAAGCTGGAACATACATATCAACCATGCCTACCTTATCACACAAAGACTCGAACATCCCAACACTAATGACCTTGGTGAATATATCTGCTAGCTGCTAAGAAGACTGAGTATAAGGAGTAGAGATAATCCCCCTCATAACCATATTCCTCATAAAATGATAGTTAACCTTAACGTACTTTGTTTGCTCATGGAAAGTGAGATTGTTTGCAATGAAAATGACTGCTTGATTGTCATACTACATGGTCATAGGAACCTCGACCTCAACTCTAAGCTGCTCCAATAATGACTTCATCTACATCATCTCACATGCTGTGTTTACTATAGATCTGTACTCAGCCTTTGCACTGGATCTTGATACAACATTCTGTTTCTTGCTGCGTCAAGTAACCAAATTGCCTCCTACCTAGGTACAGAAGCTAGATGTAGATTTCCTATCTCCTCGATCTCCTGCATATCTTGAGTCTACGTAAGCTACAATCCATGTGTGCTCATTTTAACTGTAGACTAAGTCTTTCCCTGAAGTGCCATTTACATATGATAGGACACGATGGACTCCCAGCCAGTACGCTTTCCTAGGCTCATGCATAAACTGACTCAAAAGGCTAACTACATATGAGATATTAGGCCTAGTCACAGTTAGGTAAATAAGCTATCTAATTAGCCTTCTATACTAACCAAGATCCTCTAGCAACACCTGAACTACTGTCCCAGAATATAGGTGTCTTCTCAATAGGAGTGTTCTCTAGTTTGCACCTTAGAAAACCTATCTCCTGTAAGAGGTCTAGAACATACTTCCTCTGTGATAGTGCCATCTTGCCATGTGCATAAGCGAACTCGATCCCAATGAAGTATCAGGCTTTTCCATATCTTTTGTAACAAAGTGAGTGTGTAAATGCTTATTGATCTCCACAATGCCCTGCATATCACTGTCTGTTACAAGTATGTCATCTACATACACTGCTAGAATGATACATCCACCAGCTGTCCTCCTGAAGAAAACTGAATGATCCACTGCACACCTTTGAAATCCACCAACAAGAACCACCTGACTAAACTTCTCAAACCAAGCTCTGAAACTTTGTTTGAGGCCATAGATTGCCTTCTTAAGTCTGCATACACGATCGTCCCCTTGAGCAACATAACCTAGAGGCCGCTCTATCAAAATAGACTCTACCAAATCCCCATATAAAAAAACATTCTTGACATCCAGCTCGCACACCTCCCATGAGTGATTTATAGTTAGTGAAAGAAGCACCTGAATAAAGTTAAGAAGAGCAACCAATGAGGAAGTCTTCTCGTAATCTATCCCATACGTATGAATGAAGTCTCAGGCCACTAGCCTTGCCTTATATTTGTTAATGCTGATATCTACTTTGTACATAATGAAGTAAACCCATTTACAGGTGACTATTGTAGCCCCAGCAGTGCGAGTCAACAATTCCTATGTGCTACGACCAATAAGTGCAACTATCTCCTCATCCATAACTGCTTTCCAGTGAAGGGCAGTGTCCCCTAATGATTCCTAGGAATGGACTGAGAAACAAGGGACAATACAAAACTACGGAAGCGAGGATGAAGAGAATCATAAGAGACAAAATGAGAGATAGGATGGACTGTACAAAAATGGGTACTTTTTCGCAAGGCAATGGGTAGATCTGAGGAACTGATGAATGGATTTGCATCTGCAGAGGAGGATGGTTTGATGGTGGAAGGCATTGGGGCATACTGTCGTCACTAATAAACCTGCAAGAGACGAGTAACATCTGGTGGCAAAATGGGATCTCCTTGAGCACTGTCCTCCTACAACTAAACAACTGACGGAAGGAGAATAGACACACTACATGGTAGAGACACCTCATAGTATGATTTGGACTCAAAAAAGGTGACATCAGTTGATAAAAAATAATGCCTAGTAGGAGGATGGAAACATCGGTATCCTTTCTGAATTCATGAATACCCAACAAAAACACACTTTATTGACCAAAAAGACAGCTTGTTAAGACCAAGAGAGAGGTCTTGGACAAATGCCACGCACCCAAACACTCTAAGAGTCAAACTGAATAGACTGACTCAGGTCTAAGACGGTGTAGGACAACTTCCCGTAAGAGATGTAGAAGGCATTCTATTGATCAGGTAAGTAACTATAAGTACTGCATCAGACCATAACTGTTTAGGAACATGCATATGAACCATGAGAGTGCAGGTGACATCTAGAATGTGCCTGTGTTTGCGTTCAGCAATTCTATTCTGTTATGAGGTGTGTAGACAAGATGTCTGATGTAGAATATCTAATGAAGCACAATAAAAAACAATTTTATACTGAAAAAACTGAAATGCATTATCAATACGTAAAACTTTAGGTGTAACATCAAACTAATTTTTTATTTCTGTCACAAAAATTCTGAGTACGTCATAGACATGACTACGATCCTTGAGTAAATATACCCAGAAAACTCTACAAAATCATCAATAAAGACTATATAATACCTATGCCCTAAAACAGACTGAACCCTAGACGGATCCCAAATATTACAATGAACTAAGTCAAAAGCAGTAGTATTGGACACAAGATGCAATCTTTTAAAGGAAACACGATGGTGCTTACTTAGCTGACAAGACTCACAATCAAACTGTGACACTAGACATCAAGACAAGGCTTGCTGAAGCTTCTGAAAAGATGGATGACCCAACCGATAGTGTCACAATGAAGAAAGCTCAGAAACAGATGCCATAGAGACTAGTCCTTAAGGTATATCATCACGAACCAATAGGTACATTCCATTTCGTCACTTACGGTACAAATCAATTCTCCTCATTTGTAAATCCTGAAAAGTACAATGAAAGGAAAAAAATATGACGTAACAATGTAATTGTTGGTAATAACACTAATAGACAATAAATTTACAAGAAAATCAGGAACAAATAGAACTTTCTCAAGTGACAATTGTAAAAAGACTTGGACGACCCCTTCAACGGAGACAAGATACGTTCGACCATCACCAATTGCCACAATACGACAACCAAACAATTGAGATAAACAGATAAACAAACTTCGTGTACCTGACATGTACGAGGAAGTACTAGAATCAATAATCTTAGAAGGATCCCTGGATGCAAGGAAGACGCTAATACTTGAGGAGCTAGCCTAAGTAGCCGTGGCTGCAGAATCTGACCTTTAGTTGCTAAAGCCTCTCGTAGTCTACTTATGAAGCTGTGAAAGTTTGCTCCTCAGTAGTAATTGTAGCAATGTGGGGCTCTGTGGTGACAATCGTCGTCTGTACCCCAATCGACCACAATGTGCACATCGTGCACGTCCACTACTCCCCTCCACCATGACTTCTACCTCAAAGACCACCACGACGTCGACCTTGAATGGCTGTCATGGCTGACGGCTCTAACACTGTAGGAGTTGCAGTTGTAGATACTCGAAGAATCTTGACGAAGATGGTCTAAAAATCTAGAACACTATCTGCTCCCAAAACCTGACCCTGATTTGAAAGCTGATGTCTGGTCAGGTTGAAGAGATAAACCGCAACTGCTAACTCCTTCCGATACTAACGTAGTCACGTGATGTCGACTGTTAAGGACTGGTACACATCCAACTCATCAAGTAGGACTCGAAGAGCGGTGAGGTGCTCCTGAAGTGATCTGTCTCCCTGTCGTAAAGTGAATAACTGCTCATATATCTCACAGACCCGAGATAAATTCTTCTCGTAACCATATGTCAGACGAAGGGTGTCCTATATTTTCTTTGTAGACCATAGCAACATAACCCTTCATGCAACTAAAGACTCCATACTGTTCGCCATCCATGTGATGATCGCCACATCATTGATTAACCAATCCTCATATGTGTCAAATTTTACATCAAGAAGTGGATAGGTGAAGTGTTTTAGTTTCCTATGGCCAAAATACAAGTTTCAAAGTTTTATAACCATAAGGGGTAGTTTGAACTAGAAAATCTATCTATACTAATGAATCATAGGAAGCCATACTGAACTGAAATTTTACTAATAACACCAATATATGAACTGAAAAACAATCAAATACGTGAACTAGACTGCTCACTACGTGTGGATTTGACGTATCCACACACACCAGATATTTAAGACGAAGAAAGGGCCTAAAACATGGCCTGATGGGACTGGACTGATAAGAGGGGTTAGACTGCCCCTACGACTGACAAGAAGGGATGGAGGGATTGCCCGATAAGAGGGATTAGACTGCCCCTACGATGGACAAGAAGGGATGGAGGGACTTACCAGTGGCCTGACATACGTCACAGAGCCCTTAGCCACCGATGGTTTGGCTAGGGAAGGATCGGCGGGAAGTCTGCAAGCTGGGGAAGGGCCGATGGGGGGCTGGATGGCACGTGGAAAGGGGCCTGAAGGGCCAACGAAGGCCTGGATGGGTGCGCCACTACCGCCCGGAGGGCTTGGTCAGGCTGGTGGCGAGTGGAGGAGAGGCCAACGATGGGTGGAAAGGAGGGAGAAAAACCTACATTTCTAACCTTTGCTCTGGTACTATGTTAGATTAGGAATAAAAAGGATTATTGTTATTGATAATGAGTAGTTACACATATATATAGGTTTATTAGATACCTTATAAGAGTAAATAGATATCCAATAACCCATCTACTATAAACCCTCATAACAAACTCTTACAGTTTCATAATGAACAATCACTTTGGGTAAATAACAGGCAAAAAAAATGACCAAAGGAAAAGGATTCTGAATAAGAAAATGTGATGAAACTGAGTCCAATCTCTCATCTCTTGGGGTAGGAGTAGAATAAGCAAAAAGGCTTCAGGGTAAAGAAATGGCAACTAGACTTGTCCCCTTTTCTTGTGTCAATCTTATTAGGACATGTCTATTAAAAAAAATTAAGGGTTCATTTGGATCAAATAAGTTACAGATTAATTGAGAGAGAAAATATCAAGAGGAGAGAAAGCTATTTTTTCTCAATTCACAATTTACTCAAGAAAATTTAGTCCTAGAGAAGCTTCTATCCCAGAATATTGCTTCAAAAATAAAAAACACGAGGAGAGATAGTTAAAATCACTTGAGTTTTCTTTTCTAATGCCTAAGCTACCTTCAATGACAGCATAAAAGGAATTTCATGATAGGGCTTCAATGGTCGGAATCCTCTGCTTGGGCTCACACCTTGCAGGCATGCCTTCTCCTGGTGATTGGCACCATTGCAAGCCTCCAATAGCAAGAGAAATGGAGGAGAATTGGAGTGGAAATGGAAAACTGGAGGAGGAAATAGGAGCTCCTGATATTGGTCCAAAGACTGGAACCAAAGCAAAGAAAACTTGATACGGATCTCATTCATCCGAGGAGGATTTATACAAGACAAGACACACACCCATCAATGGGTTCACAATCAAATTAAGAGAATTCTATTGGAATTCTGTTACAAGTACAACTGCCCAAGTATTACAACAGTTGGGGAAAAGAAATAACTTGATAACCCAACCCAATTATCTATTAGACTAATACAAAATAAATCACTTCATAGAAGTTACAAGAGTGATACAATTACTTTCTTTTTTTTCCTTCTCCAATTCTATCATATTTATCCAAACATGACAATACTTCTTTTTCTTTCTTTTTCTCTGATTCTCTCATATTTACCCAAAAAACTTAATACATCATTTTCTTTCTTCTCTGTCCAATTCATTTTTCTCCAAATCTCCTTTACGTATCTCCTTAGCATCAGAAATCTACACAACACCCGTATGACTAGCCGTAAGGAAGAAGGTGATGACCTAGACATAATCTGTATGAGGTTCAGTCATAAGGCCACATGGAATCATGGTTGAGGATTCTTGGATGATAAAGGTTTTCTTTTCTGCCAATGACGACTAGGAACTCAACATATGACAAGGATGCACCGTTGCTGAACCCATGCCTTGTAACAGGACTTGCTGTAGCAACATAGTCCACAAATTCATGTTTTGTGTGGGCAATGTTTATGGCTTTAAACTTACAGCAGATTTGGAATACACTGTTAATGATGTGAAGAGCAAACCAGAAAATAGAAGACAACGGAAGTTTCACGTGGTGACTCTCACACTTTTCATTGATATAGGAACAGATGGAAAGAAAACTATATTTTCCCTGTGAAAAGCACTAGTACAAACTTGAAGAGAAATAAGATAAACTAGTAAAAGGTCTAACAGGAATAGGATAAGAAACTGAAATAGGAATATTCTCTGTCAATACCATTGCCTGAAATTGTGACTCCTATATCATGGTTCCCATGGTAGCAAACATGTTATAAGATCTTGAAATAGATAAAAGGATCAACTTTAGCAGGGCAGAAGAAAAGTATAATGGCATCTGAACAAGATAATCACCACATATTTAAAATCATAAAACAAGTTTTTCTAAATACTTGGACTTCTCATATGCAAGCCTGAAAAAGCTCAAACACACTTTTATCTATTTTGTATAAAAATACCAACAAACCTACTTGTATAAACCACAAACACCCCATTTTGACTTCACTATGAGAAAAGGACTTATTGACCTTTTTAATTGCCAGCCATGCCCGTTCCCAACAACTGTCACCTGCATAGCCAGGCCAAAGCATCCCCGATCCTTGCATCATCTTCCTTAATTCAAGTATCTGCAGTTATCATTGTCAGTAAGGTACCACTTAAACCAGTGTAAGAGAAACTACAAGTGCACTTTTGCATTGCAAAGTAACAAAAATAAGTATAATCATACCAGTTGAGATGGATCATACCAGTTGAGATGGAGCTGTTAGCTGCAGAACTGTTTCTCGAATTTTGCCAAGTGCTTTGAACTCTCCAGTGTCTAATTTCCTTTTCAGGATCTCCAACTCGTTGACGACATTCTAAAGATGGTAAACAAAAATATAAGAATAAGAAAATTATAGATAACGAATTTATGCTATGGATAACATACTTTATGCATAGGGTGTCCAACAAATAAATTGACAACACATCCAATATCAGAGCTCCAAACATCCACGGACATCGGCAACATACATTGGAAAATTGAAACATTGACATGATTTTGGGTCAAACATCAAGGATTACCATAAATTAGACAAGTATTGGTCTACGTCAACCAAACAACAGTGATGTCAATCAAATATTGCCCAATGATGGCAGAACATCACTGATGAGATGGGTAAAAATCAACAAAAAATTAGTCCATGTAGGGTGCAAATCATGAAAGTCCATCAATGTAAAACAACTAATTTAGCAGGAACACAATTATTGAGTCTATATATCTTATTAAGTTATAGTAATTGTTAGATGCATTTGTAATAAACCAATATAGGTTATAGCAATTTGAGCCATAGATCTGTACTTAGATTCAACACTGGATTTAGAGATAGCATTATACTTTTTATAGATAAATGTAACCAAGTTTTCCCTAATATAGGTACAATATCTTGAAGTAAACTTCTGATTTCCTCTATTTCCTACATAGTCAGAGTCTAAATAGGCTTCAATGTATAGATAACCATTTTTCTTATAAATCAGTCCTTTGTCTGGAGCCTTCTTAATAGAAGATAACACTCGTAAGATCTCTAATCAATGTACTATCCGTGGTTCCTACATAAACTGACTAAGAACTTCAACAATGTAAGCAATATCAGGACATGTAACCATCGGATAGATTAATTTCTCAATCAAATACCTGTACCTACTAGCATCCTCTAACGGAGGTGAAGAGCTATCCTAGAAGTATAAACTCTAATCAAATAGAGTAGTCTCGGACGTACATCCTAAGAGTCATGTTTCCTATAATAGATCCAATGCATATTTCTTTTGTGACAATGTCATTGTGTCTCTGGTATAAGCAAACTTAATACCCTAGAAATACATGAGTTTGTTCATGTCCATAGTCACAAAATACTTCTGCAAATGATTCTTCATCCTTTGGATGCTTGTAACATCACTGTCAGTCACCAAATAACATCCACATACACAACTTGTATCCTACAACTACTAACCGTACAATTGTAAAAAATAGAATGATCCACAGCACAATGTCGAAAACCACAAACTGTAACAATACTGCTAAACTTCTCAAATCAGGCTCGTAGACTTTGTTTAAGGCCATAAATAACTTTTTTAAGAAAGCACACCTGATTCTCTCCATGAACAACATACCCAGGAGGTTACTCCATATACACCTACTTTACAAGATCACCATACAAGCAAACATTCTTCACATCTAACTTTATCTTATGTAAAAGAGACAGTGGTTTATAACAAAATTTTAAAAAAAAACTCTTACTGTCTAGCTTTATCTTATGTTTATTTTTTTTTAAGTCATTTCTTGCAAAAGTGATTTTACTGTCTTTCAAGTTCCAACAAGTTAAAAATATATATGAAGCATTAACAATAGCCATCATTTTCTCCTTTTTTTTTAGCCTTTGTCTTAGAGTAAATCTTTTCTTTTATTTAAGAAATTCTCATATTTATTTTGTAAGTAATTAAAAAATAAAGATTTAACCTAATAATATTTCAATTCATTACATAAATAATAGATCTAACATAATAATTTTATAAAATCAGTAAATTTTTATAATTTTTTTAAAAATAAAAATATTTCATAATTTATTTAAAAATTAGGAAAATTTAAAAACATCAAGAATGATTGTAAAAATTAGGAGTAATTATACTTGGTGTATTTCTATTCGTTAGATCTTAAGTTTTTGCATATAATTTCATAGTGTTTTGCGTGATTTGTAATTTGGAAGACTTTTGTAATTTCATTTGTTAATTTAATTTTATTATCTTTAATTAATACTTATCCCGTACCTAATATTACTACTTTAGTATTGTTGTACCACTTTCATGTTATACTACAACAACAAGATTGTATTGTTTAAAACAACTCTCATTTAAATCTTTTTTTTCTAAGTTCACATGCAATCTTAGTTATAAAGTATAAACTTAGATTTTAGTTCGATCTACCATAATATTGCATAGATCTAAGGCTTTTTTCAAGTTTATTTTATTATTTCGAATCTTAATGTTAATAATTTGATATATAATTATATAAATTAGTAATTCTTTATAATTATTTAAAAAATCAGAATATTTCATAATTAATTAAAAAATCAAGAAAATGTGAAAAAAATCAGGAATAATTGTAGAAACCACTATAACATGTAAAAAAATCAGAAAATATTTGAATGCATTATTTCATTAAATTAATGACAACTATCATTTGTTTTCAGCATTCATAATGTCAAATTCCTCAGAATCTGAAAGTAGTGGAGGTCGTAGTAATGTTAGGGCAGCTAAATCAGAAGATCCAGGTTGATTGCATGGATATCCTATTGATAATGATAGACAAAAAATACAATGTAAATATTGTGACAAGCAAATGAAGAGTGGAGGAATAACAAGATTAAAACAACACCTTGTTGATGGATATAGTAATGTAGCTAAGTGTAAATCGTGTCTATCTGTAGTTTCTACTCAAATGAGAGAACTATTAAAAGACACTAAAGCAAAGAAAAGTGACAAAAAGAGAAGAGAAGAAAGGTTCAACAAGATTCTCTTCAATAAAGATACTTCTGGTGTTATTCACATATCGAATTCAGATGATGATATGATTTATCCTGTAGACTGTAACACTTTAGAAGAAAGAGAAATATTTAGAAGATCAGTAATAAAGTCTAGAAATGAAGAATGGTATAAAAAGCAAATTAAAAAATTTCAAAGGACAGGTAGTACCTGAACTTACAAGGAAAGTGATAGTGGCAGTGCTATGATATAAAAGGATAAAGTTAAAAGCATTATTGGAATGTTCAAAACATATAGTCAAAGATACAACAATTTAGATGCAGCTACAGTTAGAAAAGAAATCTCAAAACAGAAAACAATCAATGGCATGTTTGGAAATGTTAGAGAAAAAGATGGTCAAGCTGTAACAAAATATATGTTCTTCAATGTTATCCCTGCAAAAACAGCAAAGGAACCTTATCTACAACATACGCTTGATGTTGCAGCAAAAGAAGGTGCAGGAGTAAAGGCACCAACTGAGTATGAGATCATGAACAAGTACCTTAAAGCAGAGAAGGAAAAATTAGAAATTTACATTAATGACTTGAAACGACAATGTCCAGTTTATAGGGTAACTATCATGTGTGATGGTTCGACAAGTACCACAAGGAAACAGATCATCAACTTCATTGTTTATTGTGATGGTCGTACAATTTTCTTGAAGTTTATTGATGCTTTTGATGTTATCAGAGATTACAAGTACATATACAAGCAAATCGAAAAAATCATTAAACAAGTGTGAGTAGCAAATGTGGTGCAAATTATGACTGATAAAGAAAGTAACTTTAAAAAGACTGGCTCCAAAATTATGAAAAAGTATGACACATATTGGACATCATGTGCAACTCATTGCATTGATTTAATACTTAAGAACTTTGGGAAGACGAAGTTAGTGGAAAAGACAGTGAGCGATGCAAAGGTTGTAACAAATTTCATTTACAACCACTCTTTTTTACTAACTTTAATGAGGTCACCCGAGTGTTGTAGTGGTGATTTGATTCGTCCAAGAGTCACCAGATTTGCAACAAATTATATTACTTTCCAAAGTATGATTGATCGAAGAAATGGACTGAAGTATATGTTCAATTCGCCACAGTGGTACAAATACACGAGAGTGAAAGTCCAATTGGTAGGAGAGTAAATTCAATTATAAATAATGTACATTTTAGAGAGAATTGTCGAAAGGTTGTACATATTATGACACTAGTTTCAAAGATCCTTCGATTGGTGGATGGTGATAAGAAGTCTACCATGGGTTTCTTATATGAAACAATGAGATTGATGAAAGATGTTGTGGCTGATGCAGCATACAGATCATCTAAGACATATCTCAAAATTATAGATGACAGATAGTCTAACATGCTTCTTCATCCTCTACAAGAAACTGATAAGCATTTTAATATGAACATTCATAATTTTTATCATTATATTTCATTTATTACAAGATTATTTGCTAAATAAGTTATTTTTATTAATGTAGCATATTATTTGAATCTACTGTTCCAGTACAATCATCAACTTGACAGTCGTACTGATTTATTAGCATCTGTTAAAGATATGATCAAAAAATTGGAACCTAATGTCAAAGTCCAAGTACAAGCTCTCAATGAATTGATGTACTTTTGAGATGAACTTATGTCATTTAGAGAGTCTCATATTATACGTTCTCGTGACACAATGACTCCAAGTAATATTTTTAATATCATTTCTTTTATTTCATAATATTATTCCATAATATAGTTAATAAATAAATATCATATTTCAAGTGAATGGTAGATGTTAAATGGATAGATGCTCTAAATTTGAGGAATATTAATGTAAAGGTTTTATCTCAAAAGGCAGCAGCATCTGGTTGTGAACGAAATTGAAGTACATTCAATTTTATTCATACAAGGAAAAGAAACAAATTAGGCACTGTAATGTTGAATGACTTGGTATTTGTGTATTATAACATGCGGCTAAGAATAAAACATATTAAAGAGGGAGAAGAAAAAGATTACATGGACCCAATAGATTTTGCATATAGTTATAACAAGGACGAAGAAGATGATCTCATACTTCAATGGTTGCAAGAAAATGGAGAACCAGTTCTAGATGAAGAAGAAGGTTAACCATCTTCTAGAATTACTAGTGAAATGGACATTGATGTAGAGAAATACATGAGCTCATCAGGACACTCTCGTGGACATACACCAAGCTTAGGGGATGACAGTAGCACAGATGATGACGATTACACACAACCATCAGACGACGATGATTATGACATTAAAGATGTAACCCCACCTGCAACAGAAGAGCCACAAGAACAGAGAGAGACACAAAGGCCACTTACCTCATTTACAGGGGAGGATGCCTTCCCATATGCTACACAAGATGAGGATCATAGAGGTCGGCCAGAAATTTATTATCGACGACGGAGTCGTCGTGATCAACAACTAGATGAAGATTCTTAGAGCAGTCGTACAAGAGGATCTTTGTTAGACTCATTTGACTCTTTGAGTATTCATGATCTTAGAGATCCTTATGATTATAGTTCTTATAGAGGTGGTTCTGTTAGACAAACAGACTATAGTACTCAAAGCGATTGGACAAGAACTACATCTTCTTATGCTCCAAGCGAACAAACTGGATGAGATATGGATTCATTATTTCATTATGCACCTCCTTCTATACAATATAAAGAGCAACCACCTGAACGTCCTCCAAGTCATTCTTATATTCCTCGACAGCCTCAACTAGTATATATAATTCATCAATATCCACCAATGGGATTCTTAATACAACTGCCAATATTACAATACCACTACTTCATCAATGAATATACATATTATAATTATGTCTTGGAACAACTACATGTTCTGGAGAGAGCCTCAAATTCAACAACAAATTCATCAAGAACACAATATGACTGATGTACAGGAAGAATATTTTGATCAACCAAGGCATTCTTCATGGTATTGAGCATATATAAGGTAACTTTTTTGAGTCTTTTTGTTTTTAAACATTTTTATGTATTATTTATACTTCAGGATATTTCTATTAGGTCTATCTACTATATTTTCATGTGGTACATATTGAAGAAGTTGATCTAAGTAGTCTAAGATGTAGATTATTATTTACTTTAGTTTATTCAAGAGTTTCAAATCAAAATTCAAAATTTTTTTACCATTTCCATGGACTTCTGTAAATTTACCGCGTTTCCACCGATATTTCCACCGATGTCCGACACGTTTCCTATTTTTGTCGGACCGAAGTCCGACAAGAAACCAACGTTTGATTCTATGGTTATAGGTAGACAAATAAATACATGAAGTTTAGTGAAGGAAAGGAGAACCCTGCACCATGCAAAGAAAAGACAAGAACAAGTCTCTAAGGCCTTCAAAAACCTTGGGAGGGAAGGCAATGTGCCATTCATGTAGCAATAGGCAATAGTAGGCAGTAGCATCAATCACCCGTGGAAAAGGCCATGAAGGTTCTTAATAGTAATCAGGCAGCAAGGAAGAGGCCACACATGTCGAAGATCTTCACCTCGGTGAGGTCTTGAAATAAGAACTCAGAAATGCAAAATTGTTGTCAGGCATGCAATATGCTGGAAGTTAACGTTCACCACTGGAAGACATTCATCACGATGGCTAAAAATTGTTGTTACACTGTCAGACAAAATTGTTCACTACTGTAGCAATGGTGGAAATCTAGGGGTTTCCTATGCTTTCCGCTCCTTCCATGGATGACGGGGAGGAACCACCTTGACCTTTCTATGATCCTGAATGTTTTCTGACAGCGACCAATGTTCTCTGACATTGACTAGTAATTTTCCAGCCCAACTACAATCATATGCAACAGATAACAATGTTTCTTTACACTGCTACAGCAATTTCTGGCATGAAAAGTGCTTGCATTTTGCTACAGTATTTTCTGAACTTGCATCAACTTTGTTATACAACAGGCTGAGCCTACAGGTTATAGTAACCAACTGGGTTGGGCTGATCTTTGCCCAAAGCCAGCCCATTGTTACTTTGGACTGGTAATTTCGGCAAAACCTAACATAGCGCCATGCATGATTTGGTCCAGCTTATGCCTTATGAGTTGGCTCAGCCAAATTTGCACCTTAGTTTCCCCTAAGTTTCTAATGTATTTTATTATCATGTGTTTTTATAGAGATGTTATAAAATATATTGCACCTTTCTTGGGAAGTTATTGGAAAGCTTCATGTATGTCTTGCTATGATAAATTTTTTATTTACGTCCAAAGGTATTTCTTTCCCTTTCGTCCAACATTACTTTTCATCCATCCTTGTAAAGCCAAAGTTAACTAGAAAAGCTACTCTATTTACTGATATCTATTAGTATCTAGATTAGTTACATATCACCTTTTGGTATGTATTAGATGGTTAGATAGGTTACATAGATATCCGTTCAAGGGGGTCATCCTATATATATGTAATCACTTTAGCAATGCCAATCAATACTCTTTTCTCTCCTAATTAACATATTACCAGAGCGATAACCCTAACCTAAAGAGAAAAAGTAGGCCCAGACTATCACAGCAGACGGTTCCACTAGTAACCTTAGCACACCTGACACAGTTGTTGTTCCACAAGCTGAGTATGAGTGTTTTCTTCGATTTTAGGCCAACCAGTCGTCTACCATAACTTCCCAAGTCACTACGCCAGGTACAAGTACCTTTCTAACTTTTAAGGACAATTCTAGGATAATAGACTCAAATGTCTCTTCATATATGACAAATACTCGTGCTAGTTTACCTCCTTTTCTTGCCAATCCTTTATTCATTCTGTTACTTTCACTAATGGTAGCCTATGTTCTGTTAGTGGCCAAGGGATTGTTCAAGCTTCTTCGCAACTTACTATTAACAAAGTTCTTTATATTCCATATTTCAATCAATCTTCTTTCTATTAGCATGATTACCAAAGCTATAAACTACTCTCTGACATTTTTTCCATATCATTATACTTTTTAAGAAAGAAAAAGATTGATTTGGACCATAAACATGATAGACTATATATACTTGTTCGAGATGATGCTCCCAAGGGACTTTTGTCGTCCATCTTGAGTATGAAATCGTCTCCTCTGTGGCACTATTACTTTGGTCACCTTCACTTCGCAAGCCTCAACAAACGTTGCCATAGATGTCTGTAAAGTCCTTTGAGTGTGAGTCTTGTTAATTAGATAAGCATCATCATACTATCTATTGTCAATCTAGTCATGTTAGTCATACTTCCTTTAAGTTGATTCATTTTGACATTTGGAACTCGTCTCGTGTGTCATCAGTGAATGGTTATAAGTGCTACATTATCTTTATAGATGATTTTTCTAAAGTTTCTTAAGTATATTTGTTGAAAGAAAGGTCGCATATACCTGATGTTATCAAAGATTCTTCACTGAAATAAAACTTAGTTTTCTACTTCTCCTCAATTGTTTGTACTAATAATGTCTTAGAATTTGATCAAAATGACAATGTTAGTTTTTATGCTTCTTCAAAAATATTACAGCAAACTACTTATCCTCGTATCTCTCAAAAATTAACATCACTTAAAGAAAACATGGATATATTCTTGATGCCACTTGTGCAATTATGTTTGAAATAAATGCCTCAAAATATCTTTGACCTGATGCTGTATTTATTGCATCCTACCTTATTAATAGGATGTCATTTGCTCCTCTTACTGGAGTCATTCTCTTTAGGAGATTATGTCCTGATCTTTCTGTGTTTTATTTATCTCCTAAGGTGTTTAGATGTGTTTGTTATGTGTAGGATCTTTCCTTGGTATTAACAAGTTTTCTCTTCACTCAATCAAGTATAATTTTGTAAAGTACTCTCAAGACTCAAAAGAGATATCAATGCTACAATCCAACTACTAGACAATATATTATATCTATAGATGTTACCTTCTTTGAGTCCACACCCGTTTCGACACTCAAACTACAGGTCAAGGTTATATTCCTCATCCCACTCCCATTGAGAGTTCTACTACTAATGACACATTCAAATCTTCAATGGCTCTCACTAGTCCATTATAGGTTTACAGTTATTGCCATCGAAAACAACCACCACTTTTTCCTTCAATCGAATCAACATCTACGCTAACTGATCCACCTCCTTCTGACCTTAATGTTCTTATTACTCTTCGAAAGGATAAGCAATCTTTCACTGATCATCTTATTTCATTTTTTGCCTCTTATGATCGTCTTCACCTTGTGTATCTCCAACAAAATTGTCATAGGAGTTGAGTTTGAACGATGTGCAATGGATCACTCTATGTTTGTTAGAAGACGCAATAATGGTAATGTGGTTCTCACAGTATATGTGGATAACATCGTTCTATTAGACAATTGCGAAGTAAGAATATCAAAACTTAAGATTATTTACGAAAGCACTTCATCACCAAAGACATAGGTAACACCAGATACATTATTGGGATAGAGTTTGCATATAACAAAGATAAAATAATCCTATCCTAGAGAAAGTATGCTCTCAATCTTCTTGCCAGACTCTTAGGTTGCAAGTCAGAAACTACTCCAACAAATCAAAAACCACACTTTTGGGACAATACTTAAGATGTTAGACAATATAGAAGAATGATTGGAAAAATGATTTATTTAACAATTATGCATCCAGATATCTCATATGCAGTTGACTTTCTGAGCCAGTTCATGCATAAACCAAGGGTTATTCACTGGAAAGGAGCTTTTCGTGTATTAACTTATGTTAAAGGTACACTAGACAAAGGACTTCTATATCGAAAACGTAGACACCTTCGTATTGAGGTCTACTTAGATTCTAGCTATGTAGGTGATAAAGGAGATCGAAAGTCTACCTTTAGCTACTGTACCTATATTTGAAGAAGTTTTATCACTTGAACGAGCAAAAGGTTGAGACTGTGGTATCTAAATCTAATATAGAAACTAAATATCGATTAATAACACAGACTATTTACAAGATGGAGTGGCTCTCTATTGACCATAGAATCAAACGTCAATTTCGTGTCGGGCTTCGGTCCGACAAAAATAGGAAACGTGTCGGACATCGGTGGAAATGTCGGTGGAAACGCAATAAATTTACATAAATCCATGGAAATGGTAAAAAAACTTTGAGTTTTGATTTAAAACTCTTAGATAAGCTAAAGTAAGTAATAATCTACATCTTAGACTACTTAGATCAACTTCTTCAATATATATCACATGAAAATACAGTAGATAGACATAATAGAAATATCCCGAAGTATAAATAATACATAAAAATACTTAATAAATGTTTAAAAACAAAAAGACTCAAAAGAATTACCTTATATATGCTTAATACCATGAAGAATGCCTTGGTGGATCAAAAAGTTACCTTATGAAATATTTTATTTTTAAAAAAAATTATAAAAATTTACTGGTTTTATAAAATTATTATGTTAGATCTATTATTTATGTAATGAATTGAAATATTATTAGGTTAAATCTTTATTTTTTAATTACTTACAAAATAAATATGAGAATTTCTTAAATAAAAGAAAAGATTTACTCTAAGACAAAGGTTAAAAAAAAATGAAGAAAATGATGGCTATTGTTAATGCTTCATATATATTTTTAACTTGTTGGAACTTGAAAGACAGTAAAATCGCTTTTGCAAGAAAGGACTTTAAAAAAAAATAAACATAAGATAAAGCATTGGACATCGTCTCTTTTACATAAGAAAAAAATAAGGCATTAGACACAAACTTTAAAACAAAATATAAGGGTTAGATGATAGGAGTTAAAGGAAAAAAAAAGGAAAGAAATACTGTTCAATTCATTTTTAATAAAAAAAAATGATCCCTTATATTTATCATCTATTTTAATTATGATTTTTAAATT
Source organism: Posidonia australis (assembly GCA_024699735.1). NCBI lineage: Eukaryota > Viridiplantae > Streptophyta > Magnoliopsida > Alismatales > Posidoniaceae > Posidonia > Posidonia australis. The sequence continues at coordinate 40,861 of JAMKQA010005575.1, forward strand.
ATGATTTTTAACTTGGTATTAACGGACCCAATTATTAACTCTTAGCCCCCTGATTTTTAACTCTTAGCCCCCGTAACCCTCTGAATTTTAACTCTTAGACCATATTTGATATTAACGGGCCCGATACATATTTCATATGTCCCGTATCCTGCACTCGAAGATTCCCAAAAAAAAAAAAGGAGGAGGCAACGACGAACCTGGTTAGCCTTGGAGATCGGAGCCGACGACGATGCAGCGAGACGGACGGCGAACGCGAGTACCAGAGAAGGTGCTAGACGGACGGTGGACGACGCTGATGGACGGCGGACGACGCTGGAGGTTGGATGAAGGCCGGCACTGAACTGCGGGACTCCCACAGTGGGAGAAGCTTGTGAACAACGACGCTGGACGTTGACAGAGCGTGAAAGAAAATGGGAGAAGGCGCTGTTAGGATGTTGGTAGACGAAAGAATCCCGTGGCTTTTAAAGCCGTGTCTGGTGTCGTGTTGCGAGGGAGGCGTGTCGGGCGATACGTGAGGATTTACGTAAAAAAAGAGCAAGCATCCACCGACATCCATCGAAATATCGTTCGACATAGGGTAAGTCGCGACATACCTATCATTGTCGTTTCGCTACTTTCACCTTCCGATACGTGTCGACGAAATTTCGCCGACACGAATCAAAATTTGACACCATGCTATTGACAGAACTTGGTTTTACTATGCAACTTTCTATACCAATGCACTATGATTGCAAACAACCCTGCCATCACAAGCGAACAAAGTATATTAAGGTGAACTACCATTATATAACAAACAGGGACTATCTCTATTCCCCATATTCCATTTTTAGATTAACTTGTAGTCATTTTTACTAAGGAGTTAACATTAGGTGTTTTTAGACTACTTTGTAACAAACTGAGCATATTAGATATATATATTCCAACTTAAGAGAGAGTATTAGTATTAGTTATTTATTAGCATTAGTGGATCTTTGTAAGGATATCTATCTATGTACCCATCTATGTGCTAATATAAGCAATCTCTATTGATTAAAGATAGAACACTTTTTACATTCAACAAAGAACATTCTCACCAAAAATTTTGGTAAGCTTGCGTTAGATTGGAATACCTATTTGAGTGACTTTAGTTACTAATTATTATTTATTGCCTTTCCTAGATTGATCCTGAATAGGATCCACTTATCTTGTACTCTATTTCTCTCTATATATATAAGAGGCTTTGTAATAATTTAAATAATTTCCTTTTCTTAGTTTGTACATGGGCTCAATAGCAAGTATTTTGGATATGTAAATCATACTTGATATTATTCAGATTGAAATCTTTGAGAACATTTTTATTATTTAAGATTCTGAAGATTTTTGGCACATGCTTTTGGCTTATTTTCTCTTAAATATTTGGTTACTACTACCATTTTGGTGGAACTTTGAATGGGTTGCTCCAAACAGCCAACCCAAGACTGTGTTACATTGTTTTGACTAAGGGAGTGTGTAGACCGGGTTTAAGCCAACAATTTATGTATGGGTTGGTCGTGAATTATCCCAGTTCAGCCTAACCAGTTCACGCCTCTAATGAGAAACTCTTTAGCTAATTCAAATCTCTTCAATATTTTATCCATTAGTCAAAACTATATTATTTGTGTCAAAATAACCCATAGGCCTTTTTTTCAAGCTTATATCCTGTTTCTGAGTTTGATTACTATATGCCACTTCTTTTTACTTCCTGAATACATAGTTTATTATTAAAACAGTTTCGTGTAAAATAAAATTTATTTGTAATAATAATGTTGAGAGAAAGAAATTAAGTTGTTGTCTATTGAGCATGTGTTTACATATATATAGGGTATTGATTATCCAACACTAAATGGATATTCAATTACCCACCAAGACCATATAAGCTACATTACATACTCTAATACTCTCCCTCAAGCTGGACCATATATATCAATCATTCCCAGTTTGTTACATAAAGACCCAAATACTCCAACACTTAGACCCTTTGTGAAGATATCAGCCAGCTGATCTGAAGATGGAGTATAAGGAGTAGAAATGATTCCTTACATGACCATTTACCTCACAAAGTAACAATCCACCTCGATGTACTTTGTTCATTCAAGGAAGGTGGGATTGTTTGCAATGAAAATAGCAGTTTGATTATCATACTTCATAGACATAGGTGTTTTGACACCATACCCAAGCTGCTCTAATAAAAACTTTATCCACATCATTTCACATGCTGTCTGGGCCATGGATCTGTATTCTACTTCTGCACTGGACCTTGATACTACATTCTACTTTTTACTGTGCCATGTGATCAAATTTCCTCCCACATATGTGTAGAAACCAGATATGGATTTTCTGTCCCCCTTGTCACCTACATATCTTGAATCTGAGTATGTCATAATCCTGATGTGACCATTATTCCTATAAACCAAACCTTTTCCTGGGACACCTTTCACATAAGAGAGAACACGAAGGGCACCCATCCAATTACGGGTGCAAACGGATACGGTATATCCGTAAAATATCCGTATCCATATCCGTTTATGAGCAGATACGGATATCCGTATCCACCTAGGAGCGGATACGGATACGGATACGGATATGGTTTTTTGAATTTGAGCGGATACGGATACGGATATGTCTTTTGAATTTTCAACGGATACGGATACGGATACGGATATCCGCATATATATATATAGACAACTTTGTATATCTTAA
>JAMKQA010005576.1:0-38835 GCA_024699735.1 Posidonia australis
GCGCCCGAGAAAACTCGGTCTTTCTAGGTTTCCTACTGTCAATGGTCTGCTAAATGTATGCTTGCTTATTCTATATGCTCATGCATGAAGATGACTGAAAACATGCCAAATCAAAGCAAAGAAAGGAATCAAAGGAAAAAATTAATCTGAGGGTCAAATGTAGGCATTGTTAATGCCGCTTTACTGTACGCCCTTAGGCAATAAGGAAAATCGTGAAATTCTCGAAAAGCATCTCACAAAACAGTGGAAATTGAGATAAATCTGAGAAAATCAAAAAGGGGGAAATAATCCTCATTTCGGGACCATGTCGGCTTGTAAAGCCTTTTACTGTACGTCCTCGGGCGACGGAAAACCAAAACAAGTGAAAACCACGAAAAACCGAAGAAAATCCGGAAAACGGGGAGAAAATCAAGCCGGAACCAAGCTGGGAAAGCATGCACAAAGCAAGGAAGGAAAAGACCAGAAAACTTGTGCGGAAAGATGTGAAAAGATATGCAAAATGCAAGTGTGAGTGCAAATATGAGAAGTCTAGGGGGTTTTGTGCAAAAAGCCCAAATTTCAAGGAAAACTGAAGTTCGGAAGCCCAAATCATCAAAAAATATATAGGAAAACACATTCTATGTTTTGAAGAAATCTAGGGCCAAATGTGCATATGTGTGCAATCCTAGTCAAAATGAAGTTCACTAGGGGTCAGAATGTAATTTTACCACCTAAACATGCATTTAAAACAATTCTGCATAAAATCAGGGTAAAAATGCAAGAACAATAGTCTCAGAAATGATCCAGGAAGTTTCAGGGGTAAAATGGTCATTTTACCCCTGAAAACAGGCAAACAGGGTAATATCAATGAAGTACAGGGCTAAACTGCAAATTGCCCAGTAGAATAAAGCATCCAGAAGAATATCAGTAAAGTCTGAGGGTTAAAATGCAGTTTACCTAGAGAAAACATGCTTCAGAAAAGTTTTCAAAAAGTCCAGGAGTTTAAATGCAAATAAACCAAAGAAATGAACATTTTGGAAAGTTGCAATAAAGTCTAATGGTCTAAATGCAAATTAACCGGCAAAAACATGCATCCTAGGTGATTTCAGAAGAATGCAGGGGCTTACATGCAAATAAACCATCAAAAATAAGCAATCAGAAACATTTTGAGGAGTGTAAGGGCTGATATGCAATTTTCGCAGTAAAAAATGAATTGTCAGAAAGATTCCAAGGAAATCCAGGGTTATCAATGCAATTTGCCTAAAACAAAATACATTTAAAAAACTCTAGAGGGCTTTTATTAAAGTTTTAAACTCAGAAAACATTATTTTAAATGTTTAGGGTAAAACATGTAATATTTTCAGTTAAAACTTTATTCGAAAGATTTTAGAAAAATGATAGAAGGACCTAAATGCAAGAAGAGTAAACACTTTTGGACTTTACTTTAAAAAAAATTTAAAGTTTTTTAAAAGAAATAAAAAAGAAACGACGACGCCGACGACGGAGTTCGCCGACGACAACCGTCAGAGGAAGCTAAAGGGGGGCTTCCGGAGGTCTGATCTTAGATCAGACCCCACAGGAAGCAAGAGGGGAAAGAAAGAGAGAGATCCACCAGAGCCGATGCGCGATCAGTCGGTGGGAAAGGCCTCCCCACCTCCTCCGCCGTTGCGGGACTCCGGCGTCGGCGTTGGGGAAGAAGAAGACTTCGGAGGCTGAGGCACAGCTGCTCAGAGGCTTCTGGTGGCTGTGGGACGCTTCGGGGCTTCCTCTAGAGCGGTGCGGACGCTGGTGGAGCGAGGTGGTGGCCCGACCGTCGCCGTCGTGGCTTCCTCCGATGAGCGACACTGCTGGAGCAATCCAAGGCTCCTGGTGCAGTCCTGATGGTTCCGGAGTGATCGCGGGACATGACAGAGGGTTTCTGGGGCTTCGGAGGCGTGCGAGGGGCTGAAGGCTGGCACGACAACTCTGGATCCCGTCGTCTTCTCCAACGACGACGTGACTAGAGTATTTTTCCGACGATCTCGTGCGGAGCTATCCGGAGGGGTGGAGCGGCGATCCAAGGAGCAGAGAAGCTCGAGGAGGAGAGAGGACTCGGGGATCCAGGAGGAGAGAGGACTCGAGGATCCAGGAGGCTCTCTAGATTGCCCTGTGGCGACGGCGGGGCACGGTGGAGCTCGCCGGAGCTCTACGACGGCTGCTTCCCTTCTCCACGACGGTGCTGGCTCTGGAATTCTATGGAGCACTCCTCCTTCCCCTCTCACGTGGTAAAAAGTCCTTGAACCATTGCCTTCCTCCTCCTTTTATAGGCGTCGGAACCCACCAACCCAACTAACAGGCCGTTACCCCACTAACCAAAACACTGACCTGTTAACTAAACTCCTAACTGATCAGACACCACCTCTAACAATCTAACAGAATCCTAACTACTGTCCCCCCCAGTTGCCCCTCTTCTCTCCTGCTCGCCGACAGGGATCGACGGCAATCCAACCCTTCGGCGACGGTTGATCCAGTGGCTGAGCTGCTCTGGGGAGTTGCTGGCACCGTGGGGTGAAGGAGACCTGCTGGTTGAAACAGACTCGTGGGACTTGGGTGAAGTCAAAGAAGAAGGCTGTGCTTGAAAGGTGAATTGAGGAGGAAGATGGGTTCAGTAAGATAGGAAATAGGAGAAATATTGAAATGTTTCATTAAGTTGGCATTTGGTAAATGAAGATGGGAGAGAAAGAATGAAATAGGAGAATAGTTTTAATTTTGGTGAAAATACAAAATAAGAGAAGATGTGGGTAGAGCCATTGTGGGCCCTCATGGGCTCAATGGGCCTATGTGGGCCTTGTAGGCCCCCATGGGCCCAAATGAGTTTAGATGGGTCCAAAACAAGTTGAGAGAGTTCTAAAAGAGTTAAATGGGCTTAATTAAGTCTGGTGGGCCCAAGTGAGCTTAATTAGGACTTAATGGACCTATGTGGGCCTAAGTGGGCTTCCATGAAGTAAATGGGCCAAATTAACGTTAAATGGGCTCAACCACCACATATCCTTCCAGCAAAATCAGAAAATTGAGGTGTCTACACATGGAGATAGTTTTTTTTCCCTTTCTTTTTAAGAGAGAAGAGAAAAAACTTATGTGAGAAATTTTTTTTTTACATTTTTTTATCAATGGACTCTATTGACACAACTGACGCAAATGAAACAAAAAAAACCCAAATACAAATAAATGAGCTCCTTATTTTAACATAAACAGTTAAGGGAAGGAGGTTGCTAAAGTTTTTCTTTCTCACAAAAAAAAATCCTCCTTTTTCTCCCAAGTCTAACCATTTACCCGTGTAGAACACACAAATGGCGACTGTCTCTGGAAAAGTGACCACTAAGTACACCAAAGAGTTCCAACCCTAGCCCCAAATCTTGCTCTTCTGTTTATTTGTATTTTTCTGTCTGTGTTTTTTCCTAACACGACTTTTATCTTTTGTTTTTTGGTTTATGTTATCTAAACCTTATGCCTCTTGTTTGTATTGTTTATATCAGTTAAGGTTCAAAATTGTATCATATGCCTCCTTTTCGTTGATAGAATTTCTTTATAAATTTTTTGGTATCATTTCAAGTTGTAGTTGGTTTCATTTATTTTCTTTGCTAACAATTTCTTTTGTTATAGAAAATGTTATTCTGCTGTTCTCAATATACCATGGAAAAATGATTGAAATACAGCAATGAAATGAGAAATGAGAAATGTGCACAAAGATATATTCTCTAGGATCCTTTTTGCTCATTTCGCTTGATTGGACCTATTTAAGGTCAAAAAGAAGTTTGTGGAGACTTTGTTGATTCATTGGGTTCCCAAAGCAACTAAGTTCTATCTTGATGGAACTCTGATACACCTAGATGAGAGAATTTAGGTTCAATTGAGATTCTGAATGAAGTATTTTCCAGAAGGTATTTAGGTTCAACCTGCAAACACCACGGTATAAGGTCTCAATACCATCCAACACCAAGGTTGAAAGACCTATATATGAATTTCACTGCTCCTAACAAAACAGGACAAACTTTCAGCAGTACTTTGAATATTAATGGGTACCTATAGGAAGATGATTAAAATAAGAAATAATAATCTCAAGTATGATCATGAATCTAGTATTACATCCAGTAGGAATTTCTCTGAATGAATTTATGATTTAAGAGGAACGATTATGCCAATTCAATAAGGTAGATCTATCTAGTCACAAAAGAACAAGATAAACTTGTATGCCTCAGACAAGAACTGGTATTTACATAAGAATAAAAATTACGAAATAAATAAAAATTGTAGATTTATGAACTTACCCCAAACCAAAAAGGAATTTTCTAATTTGGAGTCTCGTACTTAGAGAAATAAATAAAATATTAGCGAATGATATTTAAGAACTTAACAGAATCAAGCAAAAATTTAGGAAAAATTTAAATATGATCTAACAATGACTTGTAGATCACAAAACTAAGAAATCAAAGAGTAATATTATAGATTCACAAGTCTAGTTTCTAATTTAAAAAACTCAATCTAGGGTTTCCTATCGAGAGTACTTAAGCATGGTAATTCCGCAATTGACAGAGTTCAACATAATCTTAGGTCAACTTAAAATACAATCTCGAGCTAGCTTGAATGTGCGAAAATCATGAAATTAACATGAAGATCTACAGGTCTAGTTTCTTGCAAAAAAGAAAAATCTCACATTGGAATTTATTACAACAATAATATTTAGAACAACACAATAAGATCAAACAAAAATTGCAGAAATATAACAAATAATGAATTTCTTGAATGTTGAACAGTACAAAACAAAACTACAAGAGTCATATGTCATTTGAAAGATATGGAAGTCTTTTCAGAATAAGGTTAAAAATGAATTTTGGATATTCTTAGATGGTGATATACTCTAACAAAGTAATTAATGTAAAGTTTGATCTCTACATGCAAAAAGTATAAATCTCATCAATACGAAGAACACCAACTTTACTAACCTATGATTTAAACCAAAATCTAACGCCCTAATGATCTCTCTAGTTATAATTTTCTTAGGAATAGCTCCAAAAATTACATACCTCTAAGGAAAAGCCTTTCCTACGATGAACTTCTTGAGATCACCTCCAAAAACTTTAAGCTCTTGCAAACAAAGCTTTAACAAAGAGCACTACTTTCTATCCTCTGCCAACTTCATCCTCTCTTTTATACCACTCTTCCCTCAAACGACAAGAACAAAGTATTTGTGTTGTGTGCTTATGGTCTAACAAGTCCAACAAAGAAATGGTTAGAGATTAAGGATTCGTTTGGTAACGATTATTAGAATCAGTTTATGAAAAAAAAACGTTTATTTCTAAAAAGTTGAACCAAATAATTTTTTTTACGCTAGATTATTTCATTAAGTTAACTTTTTATTTGTACGTAAAAGCTGTCAAATAAGTTGATTATAAAAAACTATGAAAACTAGTTTTTTTTCAAAAACACTGCTTATGAGAATATTCTGTTTTTCCATAAACGTTACCAAACACTACCTAAATCTACACCTAACTGTCCCTTAACCACGAAAACGAAGTTATATAAAACTTAAAAGAAGTGCTAGCAAACTTAGAAAATAATAATATTATAAAACAACAAGATCGATTATCACCAAAATGATATCAAACTTAGAAGAAGTGATACTAGAACTTTAATGAAGACAATTTGTCATGTTCACTAAGATGATACCGAACTTAGAATAAGAGATACTAGAACTAGAATAAAGACATTGTATCTTATGCCACCAAGATGATACCAAAAGTAGAACAATGACATTGTGCTTGATGTTACCTAGAATTACTAAACTTAAAAGAGGTGATACCATATGTAGAATAAGGACACATGAATGTAAAATGAGTGAACACAGCAGATGAAAGTTTAGGTCAAGCTCAATAACAAAAACAAAGGTAGAGATATTGTAAAAAAAAAAAAAAAAAAATTTAAACAAAAACTAGAAAATATTCTCAACAATATGTCTGTGGAAAGCTCACTTGATGTTTTCTACCTCAAATCCTTAAATAAAGCCTTTTAAAAAAAGAGTTTTATTACTTAGAACATGGGGCCTCTAACTATATTATTATTATTATTATTATTATTATTATTAAAGAAGTTAGAATGAGGCTAAGAAAAAAGAAATAGGTGTCTTCTAATACATAGAAAGTTTTATGTTGGAAGTCGAATTTTCCTTCCACTTTTGGTCTCCTATTTTTACTATAGATATCAGAATTCATTGTTCATTGTATTGAATGTAAGAAAGATGAAGGAAACAAAATCTTGTCAGAGTATCAAGCTGGAAGTGCCATGTAAGTCACCACATAAACCATAAGAATTAATGCATATGAACCTCTTCTTAGAAATATAGGACCGATTCCTGAAAATCCTGTGTTGTTCTACAGATAACAGGCATGTGGTTGAAACGAAAGAAGCAGATCACTCCCAAGCCCAAGGGTGTGTAGTTGGGCAGATAATCTGCAGTTTTCGAGTCACTTACGTGATAATATGTCGGTGGGCATCCTGTTCGTTCGTAAGCTGAATCTTATCATTACACAAATGGGACACAGGATTTGGATTGGATGGGAGGGCTGATTCGGTTTCACGAAAGATGAAAACCACCATGAACCAATCCGTCGCCGGTTTATGTGATGTCTATCCAGTAACACAACATGTATGATATATCCACACCACACCACCCAGGAAAATATCAATATCAACGTCAGCCGCTGTGACATGGCATTTACCTCCCATTATAAAAGTGGCAACGCGTGCCGGGCGCTGTCATCTCTATCTATCCTTGCTCGTTCGTATTACAGGTAGCTTGTGTATGCTGTGGTTATGGCGTTGAGGTCCACGCTGTCCAGGATTCCTCGTCCCTTCTCCACCATGGAAAATGCTGCTGCACGAAGGGGACTGCGCTACTTCAGCGAGACCGCCAAGGGAAAGATCCTCAGTGAAGAGGAGAGAGCCGCCGAGAACGTCTACATACAGGTTGGTTCATTCATTTTTCCTTTCTTCTCTTGTTCTTGTTGTTGTTGATGATGTTTCCTTGTTTGGCTTCGGATTGATGGGTGATTTGTTTTTTTTTTTTTCTTTTTAGAAAATGGAGAGGGAGAGGATGGAGAAGGCAAGAAAGAAGGAGGAGGAGGAGAAGGCGAAGTTTGACTCCGGGAAGGCCAAACCCTCCTCATCCTCTGACAAGGTATTTTTCTGGTTACCATCTTTTTCTATTTCTGTTTACAGGCGCATGTCATTTGGTTCGGACTAGTATTCCTTGTATCAATTTTTATCCTCAAGTCAATGGTTCCTGTTGGCCCCTGCTTGCTAGGATGGTGTCTGCAGCTCATACTTGTAAAGAAAGTGCAGTCATTAGTTGATTGGATGGGTAAAAAAAACAAAAAAGGGAAAGAAATTGCTAGAGAAGATGAGTGGAAATTTATTTGATAAGAGCTGCAGAGGCTGTTCTTTGAAATTATGCTCAAACTAATGCTCACCCTAATCATCACTATTTATATTGTGAATTTCACATGAGAATTGTTATAGACAGTGGATGGTCCAAGTTTAATTTGGTTTCCAAATCACCGATTGTACTAAATAACTAACAGGTAGAGTATAATCTCAAGTTCAGTGTGATCTGCAAATAACCCATTGTTCTCTGCTGTTTCCTGTTAAGAACGACGTTTCTCCTCGTTAAGCACTTTATTTATTTGCAGCCACTTCCTTTTGTTCTGATGTTTTTTTCGTACACAAAAGTAGTTTTAACTTCAGCAGTGACATTTGATTTTCCCTGTCTCATGACTTGTTTTTCTTCTCAGGCGAAAGGTGAAGAGGCACACGGAGGCTGAAGCAGAATGACTGCTGCGTGCGTCATTTTCTTGTTGCTTCTATTACAGCTTAAAATTTCTAATAAAGAGTAAAATATGGAGGGCCTTTTCACTTGCAAATAAATCAGTTGTACATATTTCTTGTTCCAATATAATCTGCATAATTATAAATATGGATGTACATCGTACATGGATTGTTGCTAATGACTGGAATTGTAAGGATGATAATTTTCATCAACAAGATTTTGTTAGTAAGCAATTGAGAAGATGCGCACACAAACGTTCCGAGTTCTTGCAGTATATCTGCATTTCTTATTCTATTTGGGGTCTTAATAGTGATCACCGGTGTGCAGTCAAAAGTAATGGATTTCCGGCGGGGCTTTCGCTGGTGCTGGTTTGCAAGCAATGTTGCTCTCCATTTGTTCCATCAGAGTCTTGATCTTTATCCAGCCTTGTTGTAGGATTTGCTTTATATATGGTCAATCCTATTCCGATCCCCTTGTAAGTTTCATGTCACACTTTGAGACCTTCCATCATGCTACTTGCAACAAACTTCCGTGGGAGTTTGTAGAATCTATGACCGTTCTAATTGGATTTGGTGGCTTGAAATAAAAACTTGAGAACATGATCATTGTACAATATTTCCAAGTAATGATTCCTGAATTAGTCTGCAAGAGAGCAGCTCATGCTGAATCTGATACAAACACAAAGATGGCTTGATACAATCAGTCAGAGCAGAAAAAATCTAGGTACAGAAACATTATACAAACCCACTGTTCACTGCTCACACATAAAAAGTAAATTTTAGAGTACACGAAAGGTTAGATAGATCATGGCCATACGAAGATGTTGAAAATAACGGTGTTAAATAAATATCACAAACCTTAACAGGAACCCTTAGACTCGGTAAAAGAAACACAAACAGCGGACAGGCTTCAGGCTTCAGGCTTCAGGCACAAGTTGTGACTACAACAAATTAACAAGTCAGAACCCCCAAAACAGTGCTTTTCATCGCCATGCTTCCTCTCTTTCAATCCTGGTGTTTATACGACTCAAGGTGCTGAGTTCCTTTGGTTTATCAACTGACGATGGTGTTCGTACAACAGATTGCACATTCAATTTTCTTGGTAGTTTCTTGAGATCCAAAGTCAGTTGTTGCGCTTGGCTAGACTTCTTCTTACGAGAATTCTCATGAATCCGGGGTTTAGGAAGAACAAATGCAGCATCTGGTCCACTAATTGAATGATTGTGTGTTGGTTTGCATGGCTGATCCATAGTCGAACACCCTGACCCTTCAGAACTTGCCTTACGGTGTGAGATTTCCAAACCATCAGTGGCAACATCAGCTGTGGAATTGGTTAAAGGAAGGTGAAAAGGTTTCTTTAAAACAAGTTCATGGATAACAAAAGCTTTTTCACTTTCTTTCTCTTCAATGGCCTTAATGCTGATCCGTGGAGGACTGTGATGGCCATTCTCGTCAGAAGGTCCTGAATGAGAAGCAGAAGCATCTTTTGTTGCAGACTCCTGTCTTTCCCTGAGGACCTTTCCAATCAATGTTTTGAGGAAATTCATCACCTGGACTGCATGCATCAATGCAGTTAAAGGATCAGCCATCTGCACAAACACCAAATAAGTGATTCAGATTACAAGGGTTCATGTTCCTATTCCTTTTTTTGGAAAACACAGCAGATTTATCTGTTTAATACCTGAGTCATGTTTGGAGCGAACACAGTTGCAATATTATGTTCATTCATCTTGTTATGGTGCTCCTCTTCAACAACATCAGCCATGAGGTTGATAGCCCAATCTAATAGTGCAGACTCTGCAGATGGAAGAAGTCCAACAAGTTGAACGCAGTCATCTTCTGATTGACATTGCATCACTTGCTCAGGCGTCAAGCAGTCAAGCACTCCGTCGGGTAGCTCTCGGAACCAAGCCTGCAGAATAAACAAAAGATGATACTTGGTAAACACAGACAAAGTTGTGATTATTGGTTGAATATTCAAAATCAGTAAACCACCCCCAACAATATCTCAACTTGTCATTAAACAGCTCGGTTATGGAGGTCATGAAATTTTATCATGCATCAAATATTTAAAATTAACTAAGGGTGCTGGCTTTCACCATAATAGAGGATATGTTGATTGGAGAATTTTTCATGAGCCAGAATGATACAAAAGATATCTCCTACTAAAAATCTGATCAGTTTTAGGAACAGAATTCATCACCGAAGCAATGACTAAGTTTACAGAATCTCCAGGAGAAATCTTTAAAACCACTTGAAATTTCTAGTATTTAGTTTAGTTCCAGAATTTGACTACAAGAAAATTTCGCAAAGATGTTATAAGTAATCTTATGAGAGAAATCTCCTAAAATGTTATACCTTTCTTGATGAGATAAGATAATATTTTTTCACATAGCAATTGAACTACTTTCCACGAGTAACTCAAAGAAACTAGCCATACAAATTCTCAATTATATGTAAATTAATTAAGAAAAGATATTCTTGTCCCTTCCATTTATTTCTGCTTCCTTTCCTATCCCATGGTAGTTTACTGTCTTTTGCTTTAATCTAATAAGTACAAAATGTGAAAACATAGATGTCAAAATGTGCTACTTAGAGAAATAATGACCAAGATATACATGCAAAAACAAAATGAGATTCCTTAGGAAATTTTGTGAAATATTTAATCATCTTTTCATATGAAAAGATATCCAGCTGAAAATATCTGCGAGTTATTGAAATTCAAACCAACTAAAAACATGACCAATTGAAACAATGTTGAAACTCAAACCAACTAAAAACATAACCAATCGAACACCAACAGTACAGAACTCATCGCTGAAGCTATGACTAAGTTTACAGAATCTCCAGGAGAAATCTTAAAAACCACTTGAAATTTCTAGTATTTAGTTTAGTTCCAGAATTTGACTTCAAGAAGATTAGGCTAAGATGTTATAAGTAATCTTATGAAAGGAATCTCCTAAAATGTTTTACCTTTCTTGACGAGATAAGATAATATTTTATCACATGGTAATTGAACTACTTTCCATGAGTAACTCAAATAGAAACTAGCCATATGAATTCTTAATTATATGTAAATTGATTAAAAAAGATATTTTGTCTCTTCCATTTATTTCTGCTTCCTCTCCTATCCCACGGTAGTTTACTGTCTTTTGCTTTAATCTAATAAGTACAAAATGTGAAAACATAGATGTCAAAATGTGCTACTTAGAGAAATAATGACCAATATGTACATGTAAAAAAAAAAAGATGAGATTCCTTAGGAAATTTTGTGAAGTATTTAATCACCATTTCATATGAAAAGATATCCAACTAAAAATATCTGCAAGTTATTGAAACTCAAACCAACTAAAAACATGACCAATCGAACACCAAGAGTACAAAAAATTACAATCTGTACCAAGTTCAAACAGAGTAGATTCTCGTGAATCTTAAAAATAACTTTGAAACATCGTTACAAACAAAAAAAGACCTAGAACATACAAGTTTCAGACTTGACTTTATTTTTATTGGCTTCTTGCAAAATGTAGGCATCTAAGAGTAAGATCATTACAAATTTTTAGCTGGTAGGTTTTGTAGGGACCAGCCTCTAAAATGTTGTTCCAAGTAGAAACCAAATTGAGTTCTCATGTTAGGAAATGTAGTTCTCATGTTTGTTTTTGGCAAAATCTAATCTATAGATATCATGTGAATCCAAGCTTTTCTTCGATTCACTTGTTATGCAAAAATCTAAGTATAAATGTCAAATTTACAATTAGTGAAATTGCATTTCTTCAAGATCCACGCATTTCATTTCCGAAGCACACCAACTTTGTAATCAATAATAACTTGTAGGAAAATAGAGTACGTTTCCTGAGTTGCATGTCTATTCTCACACAAAAGCCTAGACCAATTCCAGTCACAGAACCTCAATCCAACTTCCAAATTCATCATGTAGTTGACCATAAAGCCTAGCAAGTAGCACTTTTGGTGTCTTCTCCTTGTATACCAATTAAACAAATCCACAGTGGAACAACCAGTCCAGCTTCAGTATTAAAAAGGCTTTATACCTCAAGCAGCTTACTCTCAGGTAGCTATACTTAATAAATTGGGCTTCCAACTCAAAACTAACTGATAATAAGTGAACGCTGCAGAATTATATAAGAACCAAAGATGTTTTGTAATTATCCAAAAAGGTACTAATCTCTGATGCAGTTCATCACATGCAGGCCTTTTGGGTCCTGCACATGGACATACTTTAGTGGGTAATATGGAGGGTCTAAAATGACGTTTTCAGAGTTTACACAAAACATTCAACTCAAGATCAATTGACAGTAAAGTGGTCTAAGCTTATATAAGGGCCTGAGGTGAGACTAATCTCTGACATAAACAAGATAAGGAAAAGCTTATACATGTGCATATACTAGTCACGGAAGGACAATTCGAAATTCCAATTAAATAAAGCTTAAAATAATTCTTAGCCACTATGTGACGACAATATTAGATTATTACCAATGCATTAGCTCCTAAGACAGAGTCAAATTTAAAAGACACCAACATGAAAGATAGACATAAGTGTTAAGAACAGCCAGACTGCTAACTGATCTAGATACACTGAATCTACTTTACCTTGATCAAGCCAGCCAAACAGTGCACATCAATATCATCTGGCACAATTCCACTATTTAATTGATTTCTGACATGTTCCTCTTCGCTGTTCTCTGCAGTTATTCTGAATATACCTTCTGCCTATAAGTTAATTAAAATGGTTAACAACTTCCTAAAAAACAAAAAGAAATGGAAATAGATTAAAATGAAGAATGTGGCAATCAGTAATAGCACTACCTGGAGGCCTCCTTGTGCATACAAGCGCTTTTGAAGCATCAGCAATATTGTTGGTACACTATTCCCCCACGAGTCATAGGAGCATTGCATGGATTCAGTAGATACTCCAAAGACAGTCGCACTGCAGGGAAAACACAAACATAAATTCTTCAGAGACAGTTACACTGTGCAAACGAGAAATGCCAACTTCATGTGGCATTTTGGACCTTTCTCTGAAACTATCAAGGTAAGAGGGAAAAAATCACAATTAAGCTATAAACTAGATCCAGCATGGGAAATAAAAATAGAATACAGATGACCGGTATTTGGTAATTGTCAAAAGAAGGGTGATAACTTGAATAGATGGCACATCCAAGCTCCCCAAATCCTCCCCATTTCTTCTAAAGTACTTTAACAGCATCTAAGTGGAGCCAGTATCCAAATTTCAAGGAATTTTTTTCAGGTCATAAGAAATTATCTAGCTGTGAGTAACCAAACTGAGAGTTGCTATGAGTTTGTTGTATGGATAAATCTCTAAAGGAAGGATGCACTTCAAAATGGCATGCTTACTGCAAGGTGAACAGTCTTGGCAATTAAAGATGTATTACAGTGATTTGAAAGTAGTAACAAAAGAGTGATGATTTCTCCTCTTCGAATCAAGAACTTAAATGTAAGAACCACAAAGTGCTGCATATCACTATGCTAGTGTTTGGTAGTGTTTATGGAAAAACAGATTATTTCCATAAGCAACATTTTTAAAAAAATTTAATCTTCATAGTTTTTTAAAAACAACGTTTTTAAAAGATTTTATATACAAACAAAAAAACTTGCTTATTGAAACAATCAAGTGTAAAAAAAGGTGTTTGGTTCAAATTTTTAGAAATAAAAACTTTTTTTAAAAGCATAATCGTTACCAAATGGACCCTATGTCATACGAAAACTTGGAGGAAACAGCAATCTGTTTATTTCCATTTTTTGGTTTCTCCTTATGACACTAAAACTTACATAAACGTCAACACCCAAATTAGGCTTCCTCAACCATACAAGAGCTACTTTTCTCTTGAGATAAAGCAAGCAATCAGTAAGTGAAGAGTCACAAACGACACATCCACTCACTCCTATATTTTTCAATATTTTCCTAGAAATAAATTGGCACCAGTTGATGAACTCACCAAGCTAAGGAAATTCTTACCATGTGCCTTCTTTTTCCTTAATGAATCTACGATCAACTAAAATACCCAGAAAAAACACTCATCCTCGAATGAAGCTTAGCAGGACTATTTCTTTCGGTTTCATATTTGCATAATTAGAAAGATACATATAAAATCAAATAGCCAAGTCCTAAGCTGGCCTTCTGTAGACCTTCTTCTTCCTTGCAACTAGAAAGATATATAAGGAATGCAATAAGTAGAGCAATTTTGTCTTTACCACTAGTAAAAAAAACCCTACTCCTTACTACAGCTTGTGGACAACATCAAATAAACGAGCTTAGGTTAGAAATTCTAGAATTGAAGAAGAAAATCCCAGGCCATATTTATGGAAGGTTGTACTTTTGTACCATCACGTAGTCAATTGGAAAATCGATCTTTAACCCAAAGATCAAGTGCCAACTTGGATCCCAAAGGGTTATCATTCCTGAACTAACTTTCATCCAAAACAAAAATCAAACAAGAGAAACCAAAAACATGGTACTTCTAACACTTCATCCAGCTTAAAAACCAATCTTTGATCAAATTTCAACACACGGAAAGAGAACCATAGAAACAAACACCCCATTTGTGGATCAAAGCAGCAAGCAATAACAAACAACGCAGAGGAGGCAAACAGCAACCTGGCGCTGGGAGCCCTTCTTGGCACTTCAGGTTCAAGCTCAACAGGGAGGCCGAGGAAGCCATGGAACCGGTCGAAGGTGACATGGGCGACATGCCGCACTTCCGTCGGCCACCCAATCTCCATCGACCGGATTTCCTCCTCCCTCTCCGTCGTGCAAATTGCCAGAGACCTCCTGAAGGCTGTCAGCAACAGCTCAAACAGGGACAGCTGGACCTCTCCTCCTCCCAACCTCTGTCTCTTCCTCTCCCAAACACTTGTGGTGGTGGTGGTGGTGGTGGTGGTGGTGGTGCTATTATTATTACTACCCTCCTCCACGTCCGCCACAGTTGGAGGGTCTGCGCTTAAAAGGGTGGTCATGCCGTGACTGGGCTCGTCATAGGAGGAGCCTGAGGACGAAGGAAGGTGGGATGGGGACTGGAGCACTGCTGTTGTCATGGCTGGCAATGGTGGTGGCAGCAGGGGTATTATGGGGAATAGACTAGAGCAATGGTGGAAGAAGTTGAAACTTTCAGTAGAATATGGAGAGTTGGGGATTGGGCAGGTTTGAATATTATGGGTTGGAGTTGGGTTGAAGGGAGAAGGTGTTTAGGTTGTTGAACGTGAGAATCATGACTTGGGTCTCTTCCTTGTTTTCCTCATCTTCCTCCCCCCCCGCTCTGTCTCCTGGCTGTCCTAGTGGATTCTCTGGACAAGCAAGGGAGAGAGAGACAAGGAGACGGTCAGGCAAAGATTTGCTTGCGAGGAGAAGCAAGGGGTGGTGTTGTTGATAGAAAATGAAAGAGTTTTGGGCAATGGGAGGAGAGGAGAGAAGAGAAGATGACGTGTTGATGTGATGTGTGGATCGAATTGGACATCAACCTTTGTTTTGTATTATATATTGTATTGTTTGTGTATTTGTTTGTTGCCTTTGGAAACGCACTCTTTAAATACAACCACATCAATTAGAGCTTTCAAAAGGACTGGTTGGGATGTAATGCAATGTTTAATGGATGTTTGTTGCATTCAATGAAATCTTCTGTGCTGCAACGGCTCCTTTGATCACATTCTCTCTTCGGCCGACCCCTCACACCCCTGTTGGTTGGAGGTCTGAGGGTTTTCCTGTCATGGCATCGCATTTTCAGCAGGATATTCTCCTTTAGTTTCACTGTTTGACTTCTGCGTTTCCTAAAATGCCCTTCATGGGTGGTGGGTGCTGTCCTGATAGTGAAATGGCTGAAGTGGATTTATCATATTCCTTAACAATCCTTTGAGAGCGACCGGCTTGAAACAGCTATGGTGCCTGTTGTATAATCATTTTCAACTACTAAGGGTCCCCTCGGTAATTACACTCAATGGTTTTTTTTTCTTCTTTTTTTTTTGGGCCCTTTTAGCAATGACCAAGTATAATCCTGCGCCACTTCACATAATTCTAGACACATAGAGTGTGTTTATTTGCAGTTCTAATTGGACTACATTTCAACCTAGCCTTAAAATCAAAATCGGTTTGGCAATTACTTAACAGGAACTCTCAGGCTACTTGGACTGAGCTCATTAAAGTTAGACACATGAAGTTTGGGATCGGAGCCCTCCTAAACTCCTCCTCCTCCCACTACTCTCCTCTGTGGAGTATCCTTAAATCCACCTTCCCTATAGTGAATTGCTTTTTCTCCTGTCATTTGGGTAATGGGAAGGAGATTCTGTTCTGGGAACAAAATTAGAGGGGGGGTAATAAGTTGAAGTTCTTG
This sequence comes from Posidonia australis, assembly GCA_024699735.1. Taxonomy (NCBI): domain Eukaryota; kingdom Viridiplantae; phylum Streptophyta; class Magnoliopsida; order Alismatales; family Posidoniaceae; genus Posidonia; species Posidonia australis. The sequence continues at coordinate 16,200 of JAMKQA010005576.1, forward strand.
TTTCCATTACTCTTCTCTATTTGCAGATGGAAAAAAGCGTCAGTGTTTAAAGTGCTCTAGCTTTTTAATACTGATATTAACCAATTATTTCATCACCACCCCACCCCTGCAGGTGATCTGGATATCTTACAAACACAACTAGACTCTTTATCTGATATACTGCACTCCATCTCTTTGGGGGTAGACAATGACTGTATTAACTGGTCTCCCTCCAGTTCTTCCACTTTCACTGTCAAATCCTGTTATTCTATTCTTAATGATGACGGGATTCGATCTGCTCTCTTTAAGCAGATCTGGAGAACTAATGCCTCTTTAAAAATAAGAATTTTTTCATGACTTGTATTGCATAATAAAAATTTGACCAAGGAAAATCTTCTTAAGCGAGGTTGGAATGGTTCTTCTATATGTATTTTTTTGTCATTTGAATATGGAAACTAATAAGCATCTTTTCCTGTTTTGTGATTTCGTTTCTCAGATTTGGAAATTCTTTCTTTCTCATCGGTTATATCCTGGATATGGTTGCCTTGGGGATCTTTATTGCCATAAACCTGGCCTTATTTTTCCCTTGTCTAACTCCAACTGGTTCCTCCTCATTCAGGCTATTTTTTGGATTACTTGGAAAGAGAGGAACGTCAGGATTTTCCGGAACATTTGCAAACCAGTCTTTATTTCCATTTCTGATATTATTGGGCTAATGGAGTTTTGGTTAGTCTCTCTTCCTACAGGTTTTGACAAGGAGGATTTAAGGAGTTCCGTTGCCTCCATGAAGGCTGCTTGGGCAGAAAAATTTTCTGCCTCTGCCGATGCTCCTCCTCCCGTGGACTCCAATAATCTGCCTATGGATACTGCCCCATCTGATGATATTCCGCAGCAGTAGCTTCGTCCTTTGCTTTTTCTCTTTTCTGGTTCTTCTTTGCCATTCTTGGCGTCTGTAATATTGACTGGACATTGCCTAAATTTTGTCACCTCTTTTAGATCCCGGCTTTCACCGAGGACTTCTATATATAATACTAATACTTACTCTGGCCAAAAAAAAATTGGACTACATTAAGAAAAAAAATGATTACTCTAGAATTTACAATTATTTTAGAAATCAGTGTTTGTAAATAATGATTGAAGTCATATTTAACTGCCTTTTCTGATGTAAATAATGATTACTTTATTGTCAACTCTACTGATTGGTGTGTATTAATGACATGAACATTGCCTTACTTTCTCTGTTTCTTTTTATACACTATAGACTCCTAATTTCCTTAAAATTATTTCCTTAAGATAGATATCTAATACTATTTACCATTCTCCAAAAAAAAAGTTACTCTAGATAAGAACTGATGCGATTGAAACAATACATAACTACAAACAAACGCCGTCATAATATATATGTGTAAACAAACAAACCATAGGTGTGGTACCATTGGACCAGTCCTTGGAGTCTAGAGTACTTATTCTTGTCTAGACACAAGAATGGACCACATATGTCAAATGTCTCTAAAATTGGCCTGGATCTATTACTTGAAAATCATGATGATTTAGAAAAGTACAATCTTACACCAATAATGATGTGAGAACGAAATGGTGGTGTTTATCTCAGAGTTTTGGCCTTATGCTACCTTGATTAAAACCAACTATTTTTTATTAAGGTGGTAAATTCGAGTTGAACCACAACTCCCAAGTCAATATTTCCTTCGGTTCTTGAATTGTCGACCAAGATGAGGGGCTGCAGCAAGTAGATATAGATCTCCCAATGCCAATTGGATGAGCCAGAAATTAAATAATGAGAAATAAATGAAACAAAAGAGATCTTATATTAAATAAATATTGAAATTAAACAATAAATGCAATCAAATTCTTTTGACGTGCAATGAGACATTTAAATAGGAGCTAGAAATAGAAGGAAAAGAAACATGAAAGGTTATCCCATCATATACACGAGTAATACAAATCAAAAGAAATATTATTGATCTTGTTTTCTAGGAAAAAATAAATCAGAATCCTAGTTGAAGCAGTAATACCAAATAAAAGAATAAAGCAAAATCAAGTAGACAAGCAATACATATCAAAAGCAAAGCCTGTTTGAATTCTATTTACCTTTGAATTCTACCCATTTTTGCTTGGGAGAGTAAGAACATGCATCCACTTGTATTGTTATTTTCTTGGCTTGTTATTCATAACAAAAACCTCTCTAAGGAGAATTTGTTGAAGAGAGGGTAGACTGGATCACCCACTTGTATTTTCTGTAACCTTAACATTGAAACTAATACCCATCTGTTTATGTTTTGCGATTTTGTCTCACAGATTTGGCAATTTTTTTTATGTTCCCAATTATATCCTGGATACTTTAATTTTGACTACTTATATCTACATAAACCTGTCCGTAAATTTCATTTAAATAACTGCAGTTGGTTTGTTTTGATTCAAGTTATTCTCTGAGTAACTTGGAAAGAAAGAAACAGCAGGATTCTCCGCAATAACTTCAAGCCTTCTTATGTTATTATTTCTGATATAATTGGACTAATGGGGCACTGGTTAGATTCTCTTTTACCAGGTTTTGAAAAGGAGGATTTGAGGAGTTCATTAGCCTCTATGAAGGCAGCTTGGGCAGAGAACCTATATGCTTCTTCTGACGCTCCTCCCACCTCTAATGACTCCACTATTCCGACTATTGCTGCTGAAGCTATGGAGCAGTAGCTTTTCTTTGTTTTTAAATTTTGAAAACATTATTGCCAGCTTGCTGGCTGTCTGTATTATTGGTAGGAACATTGCCTAAGTATTGTTGTGATTTTCTGGACCCTTGATTCCCTTGGATTTTTGTCCTTGGGATTAAAAATCTAATATTACATACCATTGCCAAAAAAGAACATGCACCCACGGTGGGAGCCAGACGGGTGGAGTGGAGCCACATAGCTAGGGAAATGACAGAATAGCCCCGTGTAAAGGTAGAAGGGGGCAATGGTGGAACTAGAAAATTTTAAAGGATGATTCATATAAAAGTTTAATGACTAGGTTTACTTCCAATGATCTCTTTAAAGACCTCTTTTTTATCAAATATTTATCCATATTTATTTACAAAATATAATTACTTCACGATTAAAACTACATACAAACCATGGAAGAAAAATTAAACAAAAATAACAAAGAAAATCCACAAGAACTTAATTAAGAAAACATCATAATAAAGAAAATAAAACAGAAATAATAAAGAAAATAAAATAAGAATAACAATTAACAAAAAAAAAAAAAAAATCCTTACTTGATGCCTTGATGGTCTTTATTAGGAACCGGGAAGTGTGGCATAGGATCACTCAAATTGTTATATGACATATCTTTAAAAAATTCAATTTACAAGAACATAGAAGTTGAGGCAAGAGAAGACATATAACTTATGGAGGAAAGCATAACGTTAAAATATGAAACCTTTCTAAAATTTACATAACGTTAAAAGCATAATAAAGTTTGAATTTTAAAAGTACGGACAGTCTACATTCTCACCCCCTGATTTTTTTTTTATTTTACCTTGTAAACGAGTCTTTGCACAGGAATTTTTTTTGAAGTGGGGCGGCGGCACCTCCGCCGCTGGACGAGCGCTCTTGTTCGAGATCACGTGCATGGCACGTGTGGATCGTGACTTACTTTTAAAACGACATTGTTGGGTGCCGTGGCAAGCCGGTGCAACCAACGGTGCGTGGTGGGGCCCAGTGGCCTTTGCGACACGGGAGGATGCTGACGGGTTCCGTCTGGGACCAAACAAAAGCAGCACCAGCTTTCCATCTCTTGTTGCCATTTCTGGATTTGAATGCCAGTGCAAGCAAAAAAGACACCTGTCCTTACCACCCATGGAGAGAAAGCTTGTGACGTGAAAGGATTCACACAACTTGTAAGCATATATGTGGTTGCGTCAACCAGTTCGGATTAGATTTCGGTACAAATGGGTTCCAGCTTGATGCATGTGATGAACCTGAAAACATTAATTGGAGAAGAAATGAATAAGAAAATTAGAAATAAGTAATACCACTTTTTATCCTCTCTTTTTTTTTTTTTTTTTGACTTTGTAAAAAAATAATAATATCACTTTCTATTTATTCATACTAATAACACTTTCTATTCATTTATATATTTTTTATCTTAACCCCTTTTTAATGCAAAATAAAAAAATAGAAATAAGTAAGAGGTAGTATTAGTTTTATAATGGTATTGCTATTCTATTTGGGAGTAATTTTCTTTTTTAGATGAATAAGTATATATAAAGAGAAATTCTGGTTTTGTTGTAAAGTAGAATAGGTATCGAAATAAGTGTTGGAATAAGTGAAAAATATTTAGATTAATGCTAATCAACTTGATTATCAAAATATATATCTAATTTGAAACATGTATAAATTATATTAAATATGTATTTTTTTTTTATACAAAAAAAAGCTTATTGTAGACATACATGTATCACGATAATTTGGCGAAAAAACTTTATTCCATTCCTCTTGCATAATAATAATAATTTTAGAACAGGTAAACCAAATTAGGAATTAATATTTCGAGTTTATTCTATTTTTCACACAACCAAACAATATAGTAACTCGCATTCCAAGTTTATTTTAGGAGTTATTTTGGATTCAGACAAGGACTTATTCTACATCCAAAGAGGAGATTATAGTCTAACTAATTGTCTAAGATTGTTTTATTCATGTATTGTATTGAATTTACATTTACTCCAAATTATGGCGGCAGCTAACATTCAAATATTTGAATTGTGTAGTAATGGATTCCAAGGGTTCTGGATTTAATGATTTCTTTTTTCTATTATTAATCACTACAGGATAGATGGAAATTTATTAGAATTTGCAAGTTGTAAACTCCATCTAGAACCTTGTCGACTTAGGCATTTAATGTCATCACCACAAACGACAATTCATGAAATTTCTGTGCTAAAACAATTCATTAGTTGTTTCATAGTTTTTTTTTGGGAAGTTGACTTGTATTGTTTGAAGTTGATTTTCTTGTACAATATTTTATTATTTTATGGGTTTTTTTGGGTGTATGTCTTTTCATTCTATTCTAAGAAAAGCATACTATCTTTGTGGAACAAGTAAGGTTTTTTTTTTCCCCTTCTTACACTCATGGTAAGCTTGACAATGCTCTCATTGTCTGTCTACTTCGAGGTTTTTTTTTTGTGTAATACCTTTGTCAAGTTCAAATTCTTTATTTCTGTATCTCTAAGTTAGTATTTGATTAACATTATGTCAAGTCAGATGTTACTTGATATGGATGTTACTAAATACCTTTCCTCATCTTACTACAATGTCCCAATTAACTAGTATATCTTCTTTCTTGTTCCAAACTTGCATCATATATCATGAATTAACCCTAGACATGGACTAAATTAACATTAAATCATATGAAATTGTGATAACATAAGTAACATTCTGAATTTTCCTTTGGTTTTTCTAGAGTTAGGGTGTATATTTGGTGCATCTTCTTGGTGCAGATAACCAATGTGTATTGTGGACACAGATTACCAATGCATATTCTTGATGTGCTTTTGTGTTCTAGAGTGCAGTAAATCATGAACTATGGTTTGGAGATTGACTATTCCACTTAATTTTGTGTTAATGATTGTATTTTATTAGAAAATGATTTGAATAAAGATCTTTATTTGGATTTGGGGATGATGTTCTAGACCCTATTGGATTTTAATGATTATTGGAGAGGTATTTTAGAAGTATCGTGTATTGGTTATTGATCCCTTGTATAAGTGTTATGGTAATGCCTCCAATTCCTATAATAATTTAAAACAAATTAAATTACAGAAAATTAAAAGCTAAACAGTAATATCAACTACTAGGAATCTGTGTGTGCGGCTACGAGACTCCAAGCACTATACTAAAATCCAACTGTATGCTTGCACTTGCAACTCAAAACCACGAAAAACAAGCGTGAGTAACGAAAGTCACCCAGCACGTACCTCACGAAAAACAGTGGAAAACAAATCTATATTAATTTTTCCTTAAAAATCATTTCACAAATCATTTTCTCTAAAACCACCAAGACTGACAAACTAGGGCCAACAGGTCGAAAACCACGGCAAACACGACCCACACCAGCCAAAACAGCAAATAGGGTTCTACTTGCCAAAAACCATAAGTAAGGTCCTCAATGGCTAAAACCACACATAGTGAGTAGGGAAGTTTGATGTCAAGCAACCAACTCTAGCCACAAGTAGCTACTGAAGTGCACTACACTACCACGGTGGCACCATCCTGTGCAGGAGTGACATCGTCCCACCTGAAGAACCCTCACAAAGTCATCTCCTCTCTGCGAAGGCAATCTTGTCTTTTAAGACGCTACCAACTACGAGACACGTGTCCTACCCGCACTGGCTACCACAGGGTACGCAGGGTACGTCTCCTTACAACGTCCTCCACATGTGCTCAGGAAGGAGTGTCATACCTCCACACCCGACAACACCAAAGCCTCAGTACTCACAGCGACAGTAGGAGTATCATACCCCCCATCATGTCATAAGACACCTCAACCCATGGACCTCAACCTCGGCCCCACGAACGACAGTCAAGGAGTATCCTGCCTCCAAGACCCCTCGCCTCGGCCTATTGGCCCCCAACCTCAACTAGGGAAATGCGCCCGACAACTCAAGAATATCGTCACATTCTCTGATCCCGACGACACGATCCCACGATGTCTCGGTCCGCACATAGAAAATCAGGAAAACAACTTTCTAAAACGGACCAACACATCTCTTTGAAAACCATTTTCAAATCATTTTATACATTTGGAAAACTCATTCAAGAACCTCGACAAAATGGCACATTAGGTGTCCTACAAGACCACCACTGATGACTGACGATCCCATCTCAAATGAGTAAAACAAACTAATACGGAAATGCTTAGAAAACCATCTTTTTGTAAGGACAACTGGGGCCTGAATCGACAGACCATTTTGAAAATGGAATACTGAAATTCCCTGATTTGGTAGACCAAAAAGGATCGATTGTCCGAATCGAGTACAAGTCAACACTCAAGGTATGGAACGACATACCAAAAACCAGATCAGTCGACCGAAAATCTCTGATTTGATAGTCCGATTTGGCTCAGTCGACCCAACCTACACTAAGAGGACCAAAGTAATAGAATAACAGCAAATTGAAATGATTCGGTATACCATTTTCTGCGAAAGCAGAAAACAACCCCTAGCCACAATCTGCAAAAAATCATCTAAAATGGGATCAAGGGACGGACCTCCAAAACAAGCACCATAAAATCCAATTAAAACATATATTGTAAATCCTCGAGTCTACTTCAAATCTACACAAATAAAACCAAAATCCATCCATAATGTGAGGAGAAATCAATTTGAAAAGCTATAGGGGTCGAAAACGACGTAAAACCACACAACGCCATTAATAGCCATAATGTAATATCTAGGCCTAGAATAGGAAGACCACGTGTAGGACGTGAGTTTGACATGCGCGGGTCTCTCAGGAGATTTCCAGAATGATGTAAGCATGTATCCATACATTTGATTTAAAAGTGAATGGGATATGGGTTTCAATGCTTGATTGTGTACTCTTCTCTTTGGGTGTTTATCCCTGAACGTTGTATGCCTACGTATGTTAGTATCCTATACCGTATGCGTATACGTATGCTTCAACAATGACCATACAGTAGTTTGTCACCTTTTACTGTATAGCCATGCCCTACCATCGCCGCTTCTTTTCCCTTTCCAGCAACGATGCTGCCCGAATCTCGCCATGCTTTGTCAGTGATTGATGGCGGCTGGAAGGCCATGGCGGACTAGGGAAGATAATAAGGGAGGAGAAGGACTGGCATGGGAGGCATCCAAAGAGGAGAGAAAGGGGAGAGAGAAATCCAGAGGTGATTGTCGGAGGGGAGGAAATCGTTGAGAAACGCTAAGGTGCTCGTCGAAGACGAGAAGAAACGTCGGCGACCCATCACAGTGTACGCAACCCATCCTTTCTCCTCTCCGTTTCCATCGATTTCCATGCTTAGTTAATGTTGCAAATTAGTGAAAAACCCTGAATGTAGGTAGTCTAGCATGAGATTATGAGTTTACAGAGATTTCATGAATTTACGAGAATTTATCAAGAATATTTCAGTGGTTTTCTCGACAGCATGCTACAGTAATGTTCCATGATACTTCCTGCTATATGATTTAATATCTTGAGAACTACATATCAGATTAAGATGAAACCTATCCTAAAATGTAGTAGACTTAAAATCCTTCAAGATGAATATTTATGTGTATTTTTGCAGTGGCCAAAAATGGACCTACTCGGAGCTCCCAAGTGAGACAATTTTTCTGATGACCTGATGTGGGTTTAGTGTAGGTGCGTGGACGCATGTCGAATGCGCAGACCAGACGCACGGACGGGATGCGCGGGTCTCACAGGCATATTTCTCAAAAAGGATAAAACACTTGATGAAGATCGTAATTAGTGGAAAATATGGTTTTAACCCCTAAACAATTATTCTGAAATAAAAGATGTTTTAGAAAGAAATGCAAAGGTTTAAAAAAAATGATTCTTCTTTAAAAGAGATTTATTCGGAATTATTTTTAGAAGAAAATATTAGTTTTTCATAGAAGCATTCCATGTGATAAGAAAAGTGATTTCATAAAGAGTTTTAGAAAGAGACTTTAGAAAAGAATTTTAGAAAAGATGCATATTTTCTCAGAAAAGAATTTCTGACCAAAAGCATGTTTTAGAAAAGAAGATTTCAGAGTTTTGGGTTGACCTTGGTGAAAGAGACTGGGAGCCAAAAGAGCTAGTACTGATTGGGCAATATACTCAGTTAGGCAGGTGGTATTAGGTAGGCTAGGTGAGATAACTCGAGAGTTCGTGATGGGCCAGGCAAAGTCACTGATGCTTGCAACACCATGACAGATTAGAAGGATGTCGTAAGGAGACGTATCCCCGTACAATGAAAATAGAAAAGAGAAAAGAAATAGCAAGGCCTGTTGGCCGAGACGGTGATATGTCCTACACGAGGACGTTCACCGTGGCAGTATAGGGGATCGAGGTTGGTGCCTCCTTCTTTGATTGTGGCCAGGTCACCCCTGATCAAGATGACACCAGAAAAGAAATTTGAAGATTTCAGATTCAGGTTTGGTTCGAGGCTAGAATTAAGCTTGATTTTGGTTTCTGAGTTTTAGCCAAATTCTAACTAAGATTAGAATAATATTTTAGGACTAGTTGCAATCAGGTCCTATGCTTTTGCAAGATTTAAGATTTGATATTTAGGCTGGAACCTAGTCTAAGAACAGTTTTCCAGAGATATGTAGAATAGAGCATAGTTTTCAGAAAAGAAAGTAAGTTTTGAAAATACATGATTTTTGATATTTCTTTGAAAGAAACTTTCTCAGAATTTAGCTAAAATTTGATTATGACCCAAATTAGAGTTTTATAGAAAAGTTTTCAGAGAAGATAATAGAGTTTGAATTGGAAACAAAGAATGAGAGCCTTAGTCATTTTTCTACTTTTGTTTTCATTGGAACGTGTACTAGGTGACTTAGATGTCATTCATGTGTTTCATTGGTTGATTTTTCTCAGGTGTTGTATTGGAGTGTAGTCAGTTTCCGGTGCTTGAGTTTTGGAAGCCGCTAGCTGCACACAAAGGGAATCATGCATTGGAAGCACATGCTCGAGGAGCATGTACATGTGCGTGTTTCGTCAAGATTTTGGTGGTTTTTATATTAGTTTTCTATTGCATGTCTTCGTGATTCATATGTATCATGAATTCAGAAGTTTTTAGTAGATTTTCTGAGACATCAATACTAGGATACCAGTGTGGTTTTGAATTATGATTTCTGAGTCAGTTTTTCCTCTGGATTTTAGGTTTTGTGTGGCGAGGCATGCACAGGTTGTTGATGCATCGCGGTTTTTTGTAAGTTTCACGCATAGTCATGGTGTGTCATGCCCGCGTGTTCCACTAGCACGTTTCAGTTCAGTCCTTTGTTGTTTTGCAGAGTTGGGTTCTACCTGATATTGCTTTTGAATTTTATTCTTAGTGAGTGTGTGTTTAATAACCTTTTTAGTGGTCACTTACATGTACTTTGTTTTGTATTTTGTATGTGTAGGTTAGAAGCTGGTTTAACTGTCAGTGTATATAGATGAGTCACTCAGCCACACATCGAAGGTCTTGGATAGATGCTCTTTTATTATTAGTAGTGTTATAGTATGAAAATGGAATCTCTTGCATTGAAAAAAATAGATTATATGATTTATTAGGTGCGTAACGACTGGAGTCGTTACATAATATCATAGTCACTAATACTACTTACGATAAACTAATCTATAATTATAAAATTTTAAATAACATCATAATACCAAACTTTTTAATCTTTTATGTTAACATATTAAAACCAATACATTAGCATGGAAAAAACTAGTTAGTAGGTGCTTTGCAGGAAAAAAAACTAGTTAGTAGGTATTCATAGTTGAATTCATGATATTAGAAACTTTAATCAACGTTAATCTATCATGATTAAGAAAAATTGAACAAAATGAAGAACGTACTAACAAAATGAATTAAAGCTAACTAGATTAAGGATGTAAATCTACTACACAAAATAAACCGACAAAAGGAAAAACCTTGATTTAGCATAAACTATTAGATTAAGCATTGTCAAAATAATGACTTTAATAGTTTCTATAAAATACTAAATCAAACTTAAATTAACACAATCCTAATTTACTATTTTAATAAAATATTAAAATCCTAGTTGCTTGCATGTTAATATTGGAAATAAGTATAATTTCTACCAAATTACACCAAATAAATTTTAAATTATCAAGACTCTTAGTTTAATATCTTAACAAAACAATAAAACCATTGTAAAGACCATATTTAGGAGAAGGAGGTAAGAGTTATCGAAGCGTAAATTAGTAATTTTAACACCTAAGATTAGGTTTAACCAAAGTCTTGTAAGTGATGATCAATAAAGTTAGATAAATGAATACCATAGCCTATGCAAAGGTAAAGAATTTTGACTTAAGGAAAGTATTGAGAGAAATATAATAAGTGAAAAGGTATTAGGAACATTGTCAATTTTACCAACCACATCTCGGAAAAAACCAACAACTTACAGTATGCTTTTCCCTTGGTGAGTTGGTGACTGACGCGATTCATCTTGGAAGAACCTTTTGCTTGTTGCTTTTGTTTAAAATACATTTTATATTTGTTTTATTGGATAGATCGTCCTTTTAGTTAACAGCTGATCGAGAGAATTAATGAGCATGAGCTGCATGATTTGGAATCGAACGTGTGGTCCACCTCATCTATCCTGGCTGGCAAATTGAAGAAGGAAAATATATGTTTAATAGCTATGCTTAAATGGACATAATTTATGTCTTGAGTAATGTTAGGTAATATCAAAGAGAATTTCAAAGTACAGAAAATGATCTTTGAAGGTGCTTACAGGATTTTTTTTTTTTTTTTTAGTAAGTATCCTTTTCTTCTTTCTTTTTTTAATAAAATCTAATTATATAATTCATTAATCTATAAGTTAATCTACTATGTGTTAACGTTTCATCCTAATTTGAGTTATATTCACTGTTAATTTTTAATCTAAAATTTAACGGTCAGAATTTAACAAAACATGTTGAATTTTAAGACCTCTAGATCAAAGGTTAATAGTTGGTTGATTTAAATGAAAATTTTACTATGTAATTATAGATATCTAATAAATATATCTTTACTATTTTTCTCTTCTAATGTATTAATTTTAAAGAAAAATTAAGATGCCTACAACCATGTTGGATGTAGACATCTACACCAAATTTACCCTCTTCAAAGTATTGCCTTTGTCCTAAAGTTTAGGGCGCTACTTGGTCTCATGCTTTTCAACCTATTATGTACAAAACTATTGGATCAATGATGACATTTTAAAATTTTCATTATTAAACTATTGGAGTTGATGTTTTCTAAATATCTTGCAAAATCAAGAGCACATTTCTCATGTATAGAAAATATTCTCGAAACATGAAATTGAATATATTTTAACATTTAAAGAAATAGTATTGATCAATCAAGTGTATTTTCTTAAAAGGAAATTGTATTTCTTCTTGAATATGTTGCATCTTAAACCCCAATGTTGAATTGAGCATCGAGTAGGGTTTCTTGCTCCAATTAATATCAAAAAAGAGAAAGAAAAAAAAAAGCTTATATACGAGGCAAGTATAGACTACAAACTATATTATAGAAAAGACTCCTTGTTTATATATATCAAATCTCACGCAATTCACAGTGGACTTCTACACTACCTACTCACGTGACACTAAGAACAATACTAAATGATATGATATGAAAATAATATCAAATGATATGAAAATGATATTACATAATGCAAGATGATTGATACGAGAATGACGTTATATCATTTTGATTCAAGTTGTTATCATGGTTATTATATAATCTCGTATCATTGAACTTATTAGTTGCTTCAGTATGATACGACGTAAATGATAGTTGGTACCATATCTATACAACATCGTATTGAAAATGATATAATACATCATGTCAACATACGACGTAAAAGTCCATATAAGAAGTCACGTCAATGGTATATATATATATGAACTAATGTTAAATTTAGTGTAAACAAGCCATTTTTCTTACAAAAACTAGTCTAGAGACCAACAAATCTTCAGCCCAATTAATGACAACATACCATGTATCATGTGTATAATGTATTATTATGCCACACCACCAACGTCCTCCATGCAAGATTTTCGGATGATCACCGTAATCTAGAGATTAGAAGGAAAAAAAAAGCAACCACCAACGGGTACTAAATTTGAAAAAGGACCAAGTCACCGGCGTTCCAACAGCACCGATCAACGGTCATTAGTCTTCAAACAACATCCTGGCCGTTGACTCTAGAAATCTTCCGATCCAGTTCCCGTACAAACGGCCCCGATTCCTCCACAAAAGGTAATCAAATACTCCTATTCCATTCCTCCACGGCAATCATTCCATCTTTATGCCATTACTTGCCTTCAAAGCCATGGCACTGCCACATCCATAGTATCATTCTTCCTGCCCACTTCTTGCTCTTCCACTTGATCAAGGGAAACATGGGTAACTGCACTCCGAAGAAACTCCAATCCACGACTTCTTCTTCATCATCATCTTCTTCTTCTTCTTTGTCGTCGTCGTCGTCGAGACTAGTGCTGTACCTCTCCGGCCCGGAGGCGTCCATAGCAACATCATGGATACGTGTGTCGCTGCTCTACAAGAACGTGGCCCTCCATTACACCCCAACCGCCGCCAACAGCACCACCGTCACCATCAAGTGCGGGTCCGAGACCGTGACGGGCACGGAGGAGGAGATCCTGAAGTACGTGAACGCGAAAGTCCTCGGGCCGGAGACGTGGAGGGAGTGGACGGGGCTGAGTGGGGTTGGGATGATGGCGGCGGTGCAGCACCGGAGCGTGGTGAGGCACCTGGAGAGGATGGCGGAGTGGGGGGAGGAGATGGTAGGAGGGGGAGGGGGGAGGGAGGAGGGGTGGAGGGGGAGTCCGAGGATGGAGATGAGGAGGTTCGGGAGGTGCTACTCGCAGTTGGTGGAGGTGCTGCTGGAGCACGCGCAGATGGAGGAGAGGGTTGTGTTTCCTGTTCTCGACAGGGCTGATCGAGGTCGGTAAATTGTGATTATGGCCGCCTTCTTTCCTTTCTTTTTCTTTTTTTACCTTTTTGTCTTGGACTTTTTTTTTTGTTTGAGAGGTTATGGGAAAAAAAAAAAAAAAAGGTTATTTTGTATGTAGATATAGATTTCTAGTTGTAAAAGATACACAGAAAAGATAAGATGAGGGGTGTTGCGAGAATCGAACTCGCGACCTCTCGCACCCGAAGCGAGAATCATACCACTAGACCAAACACCCTGTTTATGTAGGAATCATATACATGGATGTCGGATTGGTTGATACATGCGTGGTCGCCAATTTTTTTGATCAGCCCAGTTAAGTTAACTTCTAATGAATTTATAAGTTATTATCTCAGTTCAGGTATGGAAACCTCTATCTTCAAATATAAAATGAACGTTCAGTGTAATTCAATTGTTTGGTCCAACTAGAACATCATCTATCAAGTAGCATTATGAAGTCCCCGTTTTCTTCCAATTGAACACCTCACCAAAGTTTCTTGCATAGGATTGTGCAAAGCTGCAAATGAAGATCATGCAAGAGATCTTCCCATAATGAATGGAATCAAAGAAGACATCAAGTCCATAATAGTCCTGGATTCCGAGAAGTACCCAAGCTACCAGGAAGCTCTCCTCAACCTATCCGTCCGCCTCAAAATCCTCTTGGTAATACACTACTGATCCATACACATCATTCTTTTAATACGCGATTAGTCTCTGTTGTCGATTGTTGTCTGTTCTGAAGGAGAATTGCAAGGAGCACTTTGAAGAGGAGGAGAGGGATGTGCTGCCGATGCTGGACGTCGCGGCGAGGATCGGAGGAGAGGAGGAGGAGGAGGAGGAGAACAGTGAATTGAAGTTGGAAAAGATGGTGGTAGAGGTGATGGAAGGAACACACTCTCACCTCTTCCATATCTTGATTGCTGGACTCCAACCACATGAAGCCATGCAGTATCTGGACCTTCTGAGCAGGTGCCTCGATCAAGATCGCGTGATGAAGATGTTCCAATCACTGGCGTCAAGGATGGAGAAGGCTTCTTCCTCTTTTCCACCCATGCTTTGCAACCTCCTCAGGTGTCAGCTTCCAAGTTAACTGGTTGTGGTAATTAACTACTGTACAGAAAGAAATGGCGTTGAGTAATAATAAAGTTCCACATAGGTGTGCAGGATTTTTACGTACGTGCACAAGAAATTTATTGGTTGGTTTTTTTCCTTTTTGTACTGGCATTGATGGATTTTAGTTGAAAGTTGAGCTCAGATCACGCGAGTTCATTCTCACATGCATCTATAACGCTAACACTAGTCAAAAGGAAAAAAAAAACCTACGGTTTATTTGAGGAAGGCATATATGTACCTCTAACAGTAGTCAAGTAGAGGTATGCTGCACCTCTAAACTAAGAAAAATTAAAGGACAATAAATGCTTCATGTACCGTATAGTAGCAAATTGGAGACAAGGCCAAAATCGTCCTCAGCTACGGAATCACTGATAACCTAATTATTCTTGAACCAATATCATCTAGAATTCTTGGGTTAGGTTAGTGATATACATGGTTGGTGATAGTACAAATGATGTAAAATTCATTGCACTCAATCCGGAATAGTTGGGTGAGTGGGAGTTAAATGGTTGATCAAATGATTTATGGCAATTTTAAAATTCCAACTTTTGTTTGTAAGCTGTCATAAGATTCTCCTTTGAGTTATAAGTCTACGTAAAAAAAATCAAAATTTTTAGTTGAATATTCTCAAAAACACAGTGAATAGTTCGTATACCTTTCTGACATAACTAATTATTTATATACTCATAAAAATCAACAGTATGCTTACATACCATTAGTCTGCCATTAATACCAAATCACCAACCTAGAGTTAACTACTAACCTAGCATACGAAAAGACAAAAATGCCTCTACCTATTTAGTTTTAAACTAATTCCCTAATTTCTTCTCTTTTAACGGTAATCTTAACAGTTCTTTACCATCGTCTCCAATGCAGACACAATCATCCATCCTAAAAGAAACATTTAATTCATATTTTCGAATGATATACAAGTAGTAAGAACAAATTGGTCATTTTAATGATAGAAAACAGAACTAAAATCTAATTTCCAGTGTCTGTTAACCATAAAGGTATTATAGCTATGATTAATTATTAAAGAGGATGTATAAATAATTATTCTAACAAATTATTTAAGAGGATATATAAATAATTAACTATTTTAAAAGAATATACACTTATTAATATATTTTCAAGGATATTCTAACAAAAAATCTCATAAAACTTATCTATATGTTCGACTATAATCTATTCATTTTTTTTGCAGGGTAAAAGGAAGACAAGCTCTCCAAAGTATGTCACGATAGATGTGTTCCCATCTCAACTCTAACAGATAAGTTACGCTTTTCATTTTATCCTTGGTAGGATATCGTCGTTATACTTCTATTGCATCCTTTTAGGAGGTTAAACCATCAGCCGACTGCTGCATCAATGGGATTTAAACTCATGTCTTGCAACTAGAGTTCACAAACATAATCAATAATCATTCAACCGTAGCCTCTTTGATTTGCCCACACCAAGATGAGGAAGAAGATAAAAACGAACATAAGGCAGCTTGGGACTTGAGCCTGTCATACAACAGGGCACTCTGAATAATGTGACGGTAACACGCTCAAATGATACTTGGACAGTATTGCTATTTAGGAAATGGGCGGCTTTAATTTGGTATCAAACCATCCTCTCATCCTTTAGGAGCTTCTTCTGCAAATCCTTACCTCTCTTGGCATGACGGCAACACAAAACCAGTATTTCGCTCGTTCCGTTGTTCAACATGTCCATTTCCACGACCCAATAGGCCACTTCCAAATAATAGACCCTAGACGACTCTCATAAAGAATTTAATAGGTTAGCATCATGAATTAATTCTTTGTTTCAGCATTATCCCCCACTAAAAGACATTTTAAAGGCTATGCAAACATTTTATGTTATACTTCAAAAAAATTGATGTTTTAAAGATCAACCAAACAACATCCATAGACTCCAAACAGGATAACTAAATGTGTCCGTTTCCAGATCAAAGTATCCCAATTGAGAGCCGTCAAAGCTACACAGGAACAATTACGAGGTTACTCAAACATGAAACAAATTCTAAGGAGCAGAGATACCTCACATTGATCGAAGTGTAGAGAAATGTCCAATGCTCGTGTAAACCAAATACATAAGTGAGACGAATATCGTACATTACGTTGCTTATACTGCATCATAGTTTAACAGAAGGGGTTTCTTTAATATAAAAATAGTCTCTGCCTCACTAGCAATCTGGCTTCTGCTTGATCACACTAAAGTAACTATTTAGGTGTAGAGATTTATAGACGATATTGTGTAACTATATAGAAAGCCAAACAAGACGAACTACTAGAAATTTTGCAGCATACCCAAAAAAAAACCTATGGCGACCAGCAAATATTGAAAGTGAAAACAAATATGAGGACTGTCCTAGACGCAAAATCAACATATATGACAATTTTACGCATGATCCCCGTACATAGCCACAAAATTTATCAAACCGTAGACTGTCCTAGACACTTAGAAGGGAAAACAAATAACTGCCAGATGTTAAGTTCTGGCATACACAGACAGCATCACAGAAGCGAGCATCAAAACAGCTTACTTGATCTTCTTCTTTGGCCTCAGCTGCAAAACATAAGGACATCTCATAAATTTGTATTACAAAAAGAGACAAGGTTGAAATAACAATAATGGCCGCTCCTTCAGTACACAAGACAAGAACATCGAGTAGGTAAGAACCTGGTTGCTATGCCCACACTTCTTCTTACGACAATTCACAGCCCTCGGATGCAGGCGAGCATAGCACCTAAACACACAGAAACCCAAAAAGGAAACAATAAAGATATCCATGACACCTAGTTGCACAAAGAACTCAATTTGAAACAGAACAGAAAACACATAATATGAAACACTACAAAGACATTATAGAAAGGATCATGTACTTGTACAGAAAGACATGCAGGATTAACTTGTACAGAAACTTCAAACGAACGTTAGAGCTTAACAAAAGCCCACCAAGGACAACTTACAATGGAGTATGTAGGTACAATAATTTAAGAGATTGATGAACTTCTTTAGTACTTTATGGAAACCACCTAATACAGTTAGATGCTACATTACTTTCAAAATGTTCTTCATGCATATCGAAATTACATGAAATACCTTTTTCTCACTGTTCCCAATTCTAGACTTGCCGTGGCTTTCGTGCTTTGAATTAAGCATAATCAAACAACTTCTTCATCTTCAAGATTTTGGACAACAACCTTACATAATCAAACCAAGTTTCCCAAAAGCTTCCCAATTTTCTTATTTTCGCTATTTTCATTTCATGGACTCCTCTAACATTTAACTTTGCTTTTAGAAACTTTCATTACTAATCTTTATTTATCTTTTTCTTGTAATTCCACTTGAGAAACTACTACCTACTAAAATGATAACATTCTGCAAAGCAAATGATCTAGTCACTGCTTCCATTTCAAAATGCCAAATTATGATAGTATAAATTATATAATATACTCGAATGGTTGAACAGTAGACTTCTACATAATATCATCCATGGAGTTCTATTATTGTTTGTTCTACACAAAACATATAATATAATTTATACAGCATTACCTATTTGGTAAAATGATTAACTAGCTTGCACATGTATAATAACAAAAATCTACTGACATTTACTCATCGTAATGATAAAGGTTTATAACTTGCTGTTATTCATTATATAAAAAACTAATACAAGTTAAATTAATAATGAACTTCTAGTATAGTTAGTTATAGGCATTTATTCCTTGTAATGATAAAAGTTTATAACTTACAGGGCTTCACTATGTAAAAAACTAATGCAAGTTAAATAATGAACTTCTACTATAATTTGCTGTAACAGCTTTTAAATGGAAGGAAGATTCAAGATTTCAGATTGAAACACTGAAATGTGGATAATTGCAACAGTTTCATTGATATTGAAATATACATGCATCAACTAACCAATACCTTTATCTTTGAAGCACATCATTGAACATGGATTATAAATCCTTTTTGTCCAAAAAAAAATCGAATTAAAAACACAGCAAAAATGCCATTAGAAAATTTCCATCCATGAATGCATTTGATTTTACAAACTGTAGACAGTCTTTGCAGTAGGAAAGGGAGAATTGAGTGAATTGGATTTTACAAAAAAGAAGAAGCAAGGAACGGAGACTTCAAGTCGTGAACATTGTAAGAATTTCCCATCCATGAAAATCGACCGCCTTTGAGTCTAAACAGCCAATAAAGTTTAAGGATGCATTTTATCTGGAACCATAGCTACCTCTTTGGCACAACAACAGCCGGGAGGATATAACATATGGTTCCAAGAAAATGGTACACTATGTTTCTATAGCATCAACAAAAATAAAAAATGCCATGAGCATCTCACTTTAAAATAAGCAAACACTAAAACAACTAGACCAAAGTGTTGTTATTCCTAGACTACGAAACACCAAAGGAAAACACGGAAAGCACACAAAAATACAAGGTCGAGGGATTACTTGCGGCAGATCATCTTATCCTGGTTGTACTTCCTGGCGAGCGCCATGAGGGAGGGCTCGATAATTCCTCCCCTCAGCCTGAGCACCAGATGCAAGGTCGACTCTGCTCCAAACAATCAAATTTCAGAAACATGAAAAGGGAAAAAAATCACATAAAAAAATGGAGCTTTCTGGATGTTGTAGTCAGCGAGCGTCCTGCCATCCTCGAGTTGCTTGTCGGCGAAGATCAGACGCTGCTGGTCGGGTGGGATCCCTGCACCGTCCATTTGTAATGGGTCAGCAAAAAAACGAAGACCAGAGTGGAACCGCTAGGGTTCGACGACGGTGGTGGTGATGGTGAAGAACCTGGAACGCAATGCTTCAGCAAGTTTCCCTTGCCTAATTACGCCACCCATATCTAACTCGTAAATTGTTCCTGGATTTTAAGTGAACAAATGCAGAAAAGCAAGTTTGCGTTATTGTGCAACTTGCTTGTGAGAATGGGGCACCACATTCTTCCATTGGGTCACTTTCATTTTTAGCTTCACCAAAAAAAAAACTGATGAATCGAGTAGTCTAGCCACACGGAACGGCCGATGGATGTAGGGAAATCCTAGGGCAGGCGAAGGAGAAACTTGCTTTGTGGATGAGGGCTTGGGCGATGTTCCGGACGTGCCACGCGGAACGGCCGGTGGCAATGACCATGAAATCCGTCCACTTGCAGGACCCCTGGACGGGGATGACCCTCACGTCTCCGACCTTCACGTCGTCCAGGATCTCCGCCACTTCCCCCAGCTCCAGCAACGCTGTGCACGTTGACGACGACGACGAGGCGGAGGCGGAGGCGGAGGAGATATGGCGTGGAGAGGAGAGGAGAGGGGGCGGCGGAGGTGGTGGTGAGGGTGCGAAGTTGAAGAGACGAGAGGGGGTGGCAAAGGTGGTCGTGAGAGAGGAGAGGAGAGTGAAGAGACGAGAGGGCAGTGGCTGAGAAAGAGGGCGAGTGTTTATAATGTTAGGGTACTATTGCGAGGACTATTGCGAGGACATGTCCTCGTAAAGTCCTCGTTAATATATTGGGAGGACTATTGCGAGGACATGTCCTCGTAAAGTCCTCGCTAATATATTGCGAGGACATGTCCTCGCAATGTGTTCGTTATAAGTCCTCGTAAAATCTGATTTTTCTAGTAGTGATAGTATAGGTCTAATGCATGCTCCCTTAAAACCAAAAACAACTTTTGCCTCCACGGAAAATAGGTTTCTAGCTTTGTTTTTTGAAATTCAAAAATTAAAACATAAAACTGCTTTTACATTAAATAAATCTGGTTTTTGATTTTTTTTTTGAAATTCAAAAATCAAATGTATTTAAACTACCACCCTCTCCCAATCCTAAAAACCCTACGAGCACCTCAACACTTCCCACCCCATCCCCTATGTCGACCCATTCCTTGCGCCAAGACGCTCTCTCAACATTGACTCGTCAACACGCTGCCTCGCCTTCCTCCGTCGCCCCCACCCGTACACCAACATGTGCTCTCAACACCACCTTGCCTTCCTCCATCGCCGACTCGTCGCCCCCACTCACATGCCATCACCGCTGCCTTCCCTCCTGTGATGTCGCTGCCCTTGAGATCTATAGCCTCCACCAGTATCGCCTTCCCTCTTGTGACGACGCATCTACATGTACTACATCACCTTCTTCTGGATCTAGCACCAGAGCTCGCCCCTTCTGTGACGATGCCACCCTCTTCTTGTGACGTCGCCACCCTTGAGATCTACATCCTTCACCACCTTGTGTGGTTCCACTGCTTTCCGAGACTGGGTATTACACGATGTTCATCACCCCTCTTGGCCACCCCAAGATGATTTGAAGCCCCCGAGAGTCCCAAGACGTTGGTTGTGCTCCCAAAGTCTCTGCCTTTGTCATCTATGTATGTTGGTTCTATGGAAAGCTTAAAGCTTTCGGTTCTAATGCAGGTGAAATCACCGTCGTCGCCTCTGCCTCTGGTGTAGGTTCTATCGTTGTAGTTTGAGAAGAGTAAGGGGATGAACTCTAGGGGTTGGAGTTTGGGTTTTTCTGGGATGCAGTTGCAAAATTCCAAGACAAATTGTTGCATAAATAGTTGTGAAACTTCAAACTAGACAAACGTGTTTGTACAAATTTGAGTTTCTCGGTGCCACTACCCCTCCTCCCACTCCCCTTTGCATAGATTTGAGTTCCTAAATTTGTATAATTGTGTTTGAATAGATTGTTGTAACAATTTACTTTCATGTTACTGTTTGGAGTCCAAATTAGTAATATTAATTTAGTTTTGTTGTAATAATTTGGTTTTATGTTGTTGTTTGGGGTCCAAATCAGTAATACTAATTTAGTTTTGTTGTAACAATTTAGTTTTTAATGTTACTGTTTGAGGCCTAAATCAGTAAAACTAATTTGAATTGTTGAATATTAGTTTTATTTATTGTTGTTACAAAATTATTTTGTATTCAGTTTAACAATTATTTTTAATTTAGTTCAATAATACCTAACTAAAAATAAACATTTCATAGAATTAAACATTCAGTGATACGAAACTATTTTTTATTCAGTTCAGTGATACAAAACTATTTTTATTCACATCAGTAATACTAAATTGAAAAATCAAATTATTTTTTATTCAAATCAATAATTACTACACTTAAATATAATTAAATAAAAAATTGAAAAAAAATTCCATCCAAAAAGAAAGTACTAGTGGTATTAATTCAAAATAAGTGATTTTTATAAACACCATCAAATCAATATCCAATAGTCATGTTGTTTCTTCCCTCAAAATAGTTAATTTGAGAAACGATGCAACTGATCTGGCTCCTATAAATATATATATATATATATAGGCAAATTATCAAATGAGACCCATCCTTACTTTTGTTAGGTAATGCCTTTCATCATCTACCATTAAAAACACATCTCATGATTGAGATTAAATCTATATTTTAAATTAGTAAAACCACCTATGTTGTAATGGTGGTTTTGTGAAATTTCATTTTCCCTTCATTCTTATTTATTGATAAATTTTTATATTAACTAAATCACATTAATATCCCATTACACTTTAATATCTTTTTTTATATGGTAATATCTATTTTTTATTCGTAACGCTTTAGTTTTTTAGTTTTAGTTTTAGTTTCAATTTTACAATTCCTTGTTTTTGTTTTATTGTTATTACTTTTTCCTTTTTTAGTTTCAGTATCAATTTTACACTTAATTATTTTTGTTTTAGTGATACTATTTTTTATTTTAGTTTTCAATGTCACTGTTTTTTGTGCGAATGATATCCCTTTCTTCCCCTCCTCCACTTCCCGAAGAGGAAAAAAAACGAAGAAGGAGAAAGTGAGGAGTAGGTGTAGGGTGTAGGGTGTAGGG
>JAMKQA010005577.1:0-41532 GCA_024699735.1 Posidonia australis
CTTGAAATATAAGAAATGAGAATGATCCTTGTTGCTTTGGAAGGACCAAGGGTGCTTAGGATGCAAGGGGGAGCTCCAGAACACGAATTTTGGTTGTTTGGTGGAAGGAGGAACTCAAGCAAGAACTTGCTATAGTGCAGATCTGTTCTCAGATTTCAGCACCAGAGTTTTTCTCCCAGAATGTTGTCCTTAGAATGGCTGCTATGGAGCTCTATTTATAGGGATCTAGGGATGAGTTATACAAGAGAAACAAAGGGTCTTGCAAACGAAAAGCCTCGAATATTCGTTGGCACATTCGTTTGCAAAAGTAACAGCCCGGAAGATGGAAGGTCAGCAGCCAGAACTGGGCGCCTGCTTGGTGAGCCACCTTGGTACGCCAGCCCTGCTCACAAATGTCTGATTGGGCCTCTGGCTAATGGGTTTGGAGCTCGGTTCAAGGACTGATCACATCCAAAGCAACATGAGGATACTCATCTCTGGGTTATCTCAAAATCAGGGTGTCTACAGAGATCATATGGTCTCACAATGACATTATCTTTTCCCCACCTTTTGCATACCATCACTAACCTTACAGACTCACACCTTTGTTTGTGAGATGATCTCTATGTGTTTCCTTCTGTTCAAAACTACAAAATACACGTTGAACCAAAAAAAATTTTTTCCTTTCTACGTGACTATTAGTTCATCTGAAGGATAATATGTAGTTTTCAATGGATGTAGAAGTTTCATAACAAAAAAAAAAAACCATAGAATTTCTACCGTTGCATTGGTCAGTATTAATGTGTCCTGGTCATCACGCTCAACTAATAATTCTTTATTCGGCTCCACTTCTGTTTCCCAAATGCGATATTATTTAAGAAAAATGAAAGATTCATCTCTTGTGCTATGGTAGAAAATGATAACACGCGTAAATGCACGAGGATTGTGTGAGTGCACCGCTTTCCGTGCAAACATGCAACAAGAATGCATGCTGGCAGGACCACGTCGAGGACTGCTGGCCGGTGTTGCTCGTGATATATATATATATATATATATATATATATATATGAAAATAAATTATAAATGAAAATTGGATATTTATGCAGAAGGATGTGCCTCGTCCCATGCAGAATAATTGCACCAACTTGACACCAGTCCAGTCGACTGGCTAATATTAGACTGACAGTCTCGTAGTTTGGTTATGATACGATGGAGAGCTTTACAGATTTGTACAAAGCTTTATTGATTACTCGCATCGAAGATCGAGGAATCAATGATTAAATTGCATATCTGCCGTTTACCGTTTGAGTGATCACTGACCAATCACCAACTTTCTAGACTCTGCTGGATGAACGTCAAGGAATAACTAAATTCTGTATCTTAATATTAAATTTTATTTAACTTTATTAACCATACTTTGGGATAATTGGGATGAATAACTCTAGGACTTTGTTTAGCTAAATAAAGATAAGAAAGAATTATTTTAGACGATTATTTCAAAATCCAAAATCGTTTTTTAGCGCTTGTCACGTGATTTATGGAAAGGGAGAGAGGGTGGGAGAAGACAGGGAGGAAAATAAGAAATAAAAGATAATATGTTTTGTGGGAAGGAATATTATTCAAATACGTTACGAGACTACGAGACTTTAGTATTGTAAATGGATAAGGGTAGACTTGTTAATTCAACGTGATTTAATCTGTTAAGAATTGATAATGATGGAGGTTTTGTTCACTTATTCACTTGCTTCACCATCTTCTTATCAGATAAAGGTGAAAGTAGACTACTTAAGGTCACCCATTAACTTATTAATCTAAGTGTATAATTGTAATTACACATATCTATATATATAAACCAAAATTAAACCTTAAAATTCCTTATACAACCCTACCAAAAATCCTACTCTCACAGTCTAACACCATAGTTGACACTTGATAGTCCTCTTCTCCTACGCATGCGGCAACAACGATCCTCTTCTCCTCTCCTACAGACTACACTCCTACGTCGTTGATGTCGGTCCCCTTCTCCTCAACTTCGATTGCTCAATCGTCTTCTTCTCTCCCATAGACCATAGTATGACATCATCGACGTCGATCTTCTTCTCTTACGCTTGTTGCGACGCCAATCCTTTTCTCCTCTGCCATCGACGTCGATCCTCTTCTCCTACGTGTGCTGTGACTCCGATCCTCTTCTCCTACACGTGTCTCGATGTCGATCCTCTTCTCCTTTACCACCAACACCGATCGTTCACTCCCAAAGTCTGTGACATCAATCCTCTTCTTCTCTACCTCGATCGCTCAATCCTCATCACATCAGAGTTGTCCAAGGTCAACATGTTTTTAATTCACAATCAACAAACACCAAGCTTTTTTTCCATAAGTTTGTTAAGTACCAACAATGTATGGATAGTTTTATTATCATAATTAAAACATCGATGTCCTTCTTGAGCGAAATCTAAAAGTTTTGTCCTTCTTGCGTGTCCCATTTCTATGGTAAAAATGTACCTCCAAAGGCTTCTGCATAAAAATGTTATTGTGTTATTGTATTATCCATTTAATTAAACTACTAGTTTGAATATAAGTCTAATTAGACCGCTTAATTACTTATGAATGTTTGTTTACTAGATTTTTGATTCCTTGCTTATGATTGTTTATTTACTAGATTTTTGATACATATATTTATTTACTATATCATCTATTTGACCTACTAACCTATACTATTATCTATTAACTAAAAGAATAATAGATGAAATATCAGTTAAATTTGACCTAATCTATCATCTACCACCAAGATCCTATGTCCGGTCCGGTCCACTTTCAGTTTTATGAAACTGACTACAGGATAAACAATAAATTTCTACGACACCTGTTTTGATATGGGGTCCATTATTTATTTATTTTACATCATGTGTGCTGTGATGGGACTGGCTGCAGGATGACACAAAGGCAAAACCAAATTTCTAGTCCATTATTTCACATGCCACGCGGTTGGTCTTGACCATCTACTATCCAGACTTCACATGCAGAAAGCGAGTTGCAACCACTTAACCAATCGTTTGGAGTTCAGACCCCACAAGCTACAGACACCATCTTGTGCAAAATAAGTTGTTTGTGGGGAAAGAGTAAATTTCACGGAATTTGAGCTTACACCTTCTGTGTTGTGGCTAAAAAAGTCAGCCATCATGCCATTAGAAAAAAAGATTCGTACTTCGGAATAAGCTTTCGGTAGTACTTGAATATAATAAAGCACAGCTGAAATATTGCTTTCAACGTCGCCATTTCTAGACGTTGCCGTGCATGTTTTAGAGATTATGATAGACGTGGACCTCAACACCTTGGATTGAGCTTCTTAGAAAAACAGTGCTACACTTGAAAATTTTCACGTAGAATCCGGAAAATTAATTGGAGAACACATGTAATTTAATGATAAAGAAAATGATTGGGTTAGCTTCATTTTTACTAGAAATTCTGTGTTTTACGAAGATATCTCGTGAGAATTTAAAGAGGAAAAATTCTCGCAAAATTTCAACAAAGACAAATAATAAGAATATAAGAAGGATATGACCTCACAATATTATGACGGAGATTTAACGAGAATATGTTCTCGCTATGTCATTGCTATATATTAGTGAGAACAATGCAAGAACATGTTATCGTTAACTTTCCTTGTTAATTCATATCTAGAATATCTAACTACGGGTTCTTTTCCTCCTTTCTTTCTTACTCTCACCTGCATCTCCTCTTCAACCTCAGCAATGCCTTCTCCTCTTCCTCCTCTGTAGCACCTCCTCTACCTCCACATTGTCTCTTCTCACCGATGTGTTCCTCCTCCTCCTCCTCCACATTGCCTCCTCCACCGTAGAGAGAGTAAAGAAGAATTGAAAATGTAGAGAATAAAGAAGAGTTGAGAGGTTGTGAAGAAATGATATGGGGTAGGGAGGTATTTATAAGAAAAGAAGAAAGAAGAAACGAAAAAAAACATGGGCTAGGCCCAGGCCCTTATAAGTCCAAGTCAGGCTGTTTATGCCCAACCTTGCAACCTAGCCTAGGCCCATGACCGTTGGAGGGTTGGGTCGAGCCAAGCAACTTGACCCTTTTTACACCTTTAGCTATCCACCTTCTTCTTAATAACTATCACTTAAATGACAATAATTTAAAAGAATTTCATTAAATAAAGAGATAGTTATGATAATTGCATTTGCATTAAATCCATCATAAGATGTAAAGTCAATCGGTAAGAGATTTAATGTCCTATTTATCTTAATTTGTAGGATCGAGTCCTACTAGAATATATTTATATAGGCAAATTATCAAGTAAGGTCTGTCCTTACTTTTGTTTGGTAAAGTTCTTGATTATTTACCATAAAATTCACAACCTTTGTCTGAGATTAAATCTAGATTTTTAAATTAGCAAAACCACTTATGTTGTATTGATGGTTTTATGAATTTTCATTTTCCCTCTATTTTTATTTATTGTTAAATTTTTATGATAACTAAATCACTTTAGTATCTTGTTATACATTAATATCCCTTATTATATAACAATATCAGTTTTTTTTATTTGTAACGTTTTAGTTTTTTAGTTTTAATTTCAATTTTAATTTCACACTTCTTTGTTTTTGTTTTAGTGTTACTACTAATTTCCTATTTTAGTTTCAAGTTCAATTTTACACTTCATTGTTTTGTTGGATTATTGTCCATTTCTATGCCCAATTTTGTTTTAGTTTCGATTTTACACTGCATTTTTATTTTAGTTTCAATTGTATTATTTTTTATTCTCATCCCCATTTCTGTCCCCAATTCCCATACTTCCTACGACCAATCCCTAATTTCCTCTATCTAGGGTTAGAGTTTTTGCTCCATTCACACCTACTACATCTTCGGTTCATCACCGTCGCTTGCTACTGGGGTAGAGGAGAAAGAGGCGACGAGAGGCCTTCTTCATAATACAAACTTCATCATCAAGGCCCTGTTGCAGGTGATAAAGATCGAGCCTAGTGTGCATAGAACTATCGGCATCATGTGTTAAGGAGAGGGCGTTGTGGGTGTGGGCGTCGGGGGGGGGGGGGGTGGTGGAGGACAAGGCAACGAGCGTCGCGGACAGGGCAGTGGGGAAGAGAAAGGACGTTGGGACCAAGAGGAGGGCGTCATGGGGAGGTGAGAGCGTCGAGGGACAGGGTGTTGGCCGATGAGAGGAGGTTGATGAGGGTGTGAGGTCGGCGATGGGGGACAATGGAATCAAGACCAGCAACAGACACGACAGCAATCAAGAAGCAGACCTAGAGACGTGTTGTGCGGTGGGGACTGTGCTGTACATCAGGGTGGGGGAGGGTGAATGCTGTGAGGAGAGTGCGGCGGGAGGGGAGGGTGTCGCTAAGGGGGGCGTCGGGTGACGAGAGGATGGCATTGAGGGTGTGACAGCGACAGACGAGAGGGGAGGAGGAGACGGCAACGACAAACGTCACAGGGGAGGGTGTTGGAAGTGGTCGGCCAGAAGGGAGGGCACCGACGGACGGTGGCTAGCAGTGGGGTGACTCTTGCATCGTTTTTTTTAGGTATGGGAGTGGAGAGGGGTGGTAGAGAGGTTTTAATAATGGAGTGAGAGAGATTTTGAATTTTGAAATTTAAAATAAAAGTTTTTGATGATTTTTAAAAATAATCCGTAATTTTTGATTTTTTTTTTTTTCCTATTATAGTAGATGACTATAATCTTATATTTGCATTAATGATAGATGGACAAGATGGAAAGTCTTACTAACAAAAGTAAGGACAATCTTTACCTGATATTAATCATGTATACATATATATATTCAATATATATACAATCTTAATATACACGTATCTTATATCCATGTTCTCCTGTAAGACTACCACATGCTACTAAGTCCATTTGCACTCCGTTCGAGCGGATAATTTGTAACCAATCATACTCCTGAATCCAAGCATCATCAAGACTAGCGCATGCTACCACAAGGACGAAGCCACAATTTGGTTGGCAACAAGGGACAACCCCGTGTCAGTGACGTCACCTCATCTACCCCGCTACTGCATGACAACAACACACGTTCGTACGATCCAGCAGTACTAAATGCTGTAAAACAGCTCATATTCGACGATAATCTCCCCCACTGAAGTTGACTAGTTCTCCACCACCACCACCACCACCAGTCACCTCCCTCTCCATGGCTGCGTAACTTATGGAAGAGCCATACAGGAGAGGGAATCGGTTGTATTTCATGTCCTAAATCCAAAGATTAGTCCACAAAAGCACATATCAGATGTTATATATAGGAGATTAACTGTTGACTGATAATTTGAAAAACAAGGAACTCTATGTCCCTTATCGATATTGTATCTATTACTTCGTCTATGTTGCACAAACCTGTTGATAATTCACACCACGTCGTTATTATTTATTATCCAGATATTGCATGTAGAAAGCAACCAACTGTGCACCACTTGGACATCATCAAGGGGTTCAAATTTAGTTTGTAAAGTGCATTTGGCAAGACTTTTGGATGACTTTAATCTAGACATGTGGTTTCTTACAAAAGCTAAAATCATTCGATGGTTGTTCCAAATAAACTCCTCCAATGCCTAATTTTCTAGAATTAGGTAACCTTTGAAATAGTAAATTCTTCACAAATCTAGAAATAAGAAAATGCCAACTTCTAACCAAAAGTAAGAAATGAGATTTTTTTTTTTTCCTTCATTTGTCTTTCCATAAGATGTGTTCTTACTTAAATATAACATCCGTACTCATGGACATTTTCATATTTTGACATAAACGTTGAAACAAAAATTTGGAATGAGTCTTTATTTTGCCAAAGAAGTTTCTATCATTTATCATAGAAGTTAGCTTATATAATTTATATCAAAAGTTAACTTATAGTACATCAATCAAAAGTTGACTTCTCCATTAATCACCCCAAACGCACCCTTAGCCAAGTGTGGCAAGCACTTCATTTACGGACAGAGCTATGTTGGGGCTAATGGGGGCTTAAGCCCCTATTAGACCTAAAAAAAAAAATATTACAGTATATACCTTTACCTGCAAAAAAATCCTGCGTAAATTCACAACAATGATTCATCCACCTCCTCTCCTTACCGACTGCTACAGTGTTGCCCCTCTAAGCTCCTAAACCCTTGTTGCTGCCTTGCTGACCACCTCTTCCTCCACTGACCGCCACTACCTCTAGCCTCCTCCTCCTCTTTTGCCTCTGGCCTCCTTGGCTCCTCCTCCTCCACCTCAGGCCTCCTCCATAGCTCCAGCTCTAGCTCCTCGTTCCATCATCCGCCAATCCGTCGCCTCTAGCCTCCTCCCCCTATCCCCATCTTTAGCCATCAATCTTGACGCAACGACATGGCAACATCTCTAGCGGTTTGGCCTCCTCCTCCTGTAGTGCTACTTCCTACCTTCCAGCCTTTCTCAATTGTTGTCATGTTGACTTTTTGTTGTTAACGATTTAGTAAAAAGTCCCTCAACATTCTCCTTTTGTTGCTGTTGTTTTGTATAATTGAATCCTTGATTGTCATCAATCTCAGTTTCTCTCCTGTAGGCTGTAGCAAATGCGCTCACCCACCAAGGCTCGGACATCGTGGTACGTCGTGACTTTCCACTTCAATGTGAAACAACCAATCCAACAAAGGTGTGTGTTTTTGCTTTTGATCATTGTGGATTTTTTATGTAGTGTTGATTTTTGTCTTGTTTTGAACTTTGTGATTTTACTTTGCTTGCCATTACTATTTGTTACATTATTGCTACACAAAATATATTGAAATTCTTGTTGTGCCATTTGTTGTTGAGATCTTGAATTGTTTGCTAATTTTTGTATTATAATATGACATTTTGTTCTTTTTCTTTCCTTTTAAATAGACATGGATAGATTTATGACTAGAACATTGAAAAAGTCTAATCAAGATGATGAAGAAGTTCAAATGTCTTCAAAACATCAATGAGTAGAGTTTCATATAGCAATTTTTTTTAGCAATCTTGGTCTAAGACCCAAGATGTCTAATTATCACCACAACAATAGAGAAAAGATTCGAAGAGCTTATTTATTAAAATGGCCTACTTAGCCTTTTGGGTACAAATTTTCTTTAAGGAAATTTTCGAATCAATATCAATGTTCAATGAAGAAACATTTGCTAAGTACATAGAATGGTTGGAATATAGCATAAAAAGAGATACTATCTATTGCCTTTATTGTTATCTTTTTAAACGAAAAGTTGGCGAAGATTCTTTTGTTGTTGAGACGTTGGAGCTAAGTCTAGTGCTCACAATCAAGCTAAGAGTCAATGTAAAGCCTTGATGAATCAAAAATAGCAATTTGAAACAATCTTTACAAAGCATTTGGGTTAAATTGATGGGGACTACAAAAGGCATTTGAATACATCAACTAGAGTTATTCACTTTCTTTTTAGATAGGGAATAGCTTTTCGTAGTCAAGATGAATCAAAACAATCAAGTAATGAAATTACTTGGACTATAGATATCTCTTACTGGTTTGCATGACAACTTCAAGAAGATGTAGGATAATGCTCCTAAGAATAACAAAACTCACTTCCACTGATATTCAGAAACGTATTGTGAATTCTTGTGTAATTGAAACTACAAATCTTATCATTAAAGAGATTGGTGATTTATATATATATATATATATATATATAGGCAAATTATCTGGTAGGGACTGGTCTTAAATAGCTTAAGTGGGGCCCTTAATATTGGCGGTTTGATCTTTATCTCATGGTTTTGGTTGTTTGTCATTTTTATAATTATTTTATTATTTTTTCAAATTGTAAATTTGAATCTATACCATGATTTTAGCAGAAGACGTGTAACTGTTTGTAACTTCAGTTTTTTATGCATAATATCTTCAGTTAATATCCCTTTTTTCCCGTTTTTAAATATAGAAGGTTTAATTGTTTCGTATATATATACATACATATATATATACATAAATATATATATGTGTGTGTGTGTGTGTGTGTGTGTGTGTGTGTGTGTATGTGTATACATATGTATGTATATGTGTGTGTGTGTGTGTGTAGGCAAGAGATCAGTTGCATCCTCCTTTAAATTAACTTATTTGAGGGAAGATTGATCTAAAGCGTTGGATTTAAATCTAACTAACAAAATTTAAACCACCTTATTTGAAGTAAAATCACTAGTGGTTTCTCTATGGAGGGAAATTTTTTTAAATTTTTTGAATTACATTTAAGTATGATGGTTATTGATATGAGTTAAAAATAGTTTAGTTTTTTAGTTTAGTATTACTGAATATTTATTTTAGTTTAGTATTATAGTACTGAATATGAAATATTTTCATAATTACAATTATATTTGATTGAAAACATTATTTTGATCAACAATTCAGTATTATTAAAACAATAATAATTAGCAAGATTAATTTACAATTACAATTATATACAAAATTTAGAAATCCAACTTTTCCACTATACAGTTTTGCATTACTGAACTGAATCCAAAATAATATTACAACATTTCAGTATTACTAAAAGGATTCAAAACTGAATACAAAATAGTATCACTAAACTGAATGAAAATTCAATATTACTAAAAAACAGGATCTATGCAGCAAACTCATCTCGTCCCCTCCTCTCTCCTCTCATCTTCAAACCAAAGAAATGCAGTTTGGATCCGTTAAACTATTCATGCTCTCACCAACACTGATAGCAAACTCCTTCAAGGTTCCGACAGCCACACCCAACCCCACACAGGCTACCTTGAGTGCAATATCCCTCATACTCTCCACCACCACCAAATCCCCTTCTTCTTCTTCTTCTTCTTCTTTCACCACCACCATTGTCCTCCCCTTCCTCGTCACCTCCTCCTCCCCCTCCCTTTGCTTGGCTATCACCGATCTGATCCCCGTCTCGAAGAATTCCAACCCGCTGACCGACTCGAGCAGTCTCGACCACTGGATGGACAAGGGCAAGACCCTAGGCGCGCTGGCGGGCGGGGTGGGGAGCGGCGTCGGTGGAGGTCGAGGCCGGATGTTCACAGTGGGGCTTGTGGCGGCATGGTACTCATCCAACATCGGCAGTGGGGCTGGTGGCACCATGCTTTCCGTCTTCAGATCCGGTCTGAAGATGGACAAGGGCAAGGCCCTAGGCGCGCTGGCGAGCGAGGCGGGGAGCAGCGCCATGCTTTCCGTCTCCTCGCCATGCTTTTCCGTCTTCATCTTCCTGGCGCATGAGGCCGGATGTTCACAGTGGGGCAGGTGGCTGCATGGTGTAAGAGCGGCTGACCGGAGGAGCGGCCGACCGGAGGAGGTGAAGATCTATGGCAAGGAGGGCTTCGGGTTGGGGAGGACGTCGTGCATGAAGAGGATAGTGGAATGGCGGCTGCTGTAGGTTTTGGATGGGGGGTGGGGTTGGTTTAAATAGATTTTAGGGTTTTGATTTGGAGGGGAGGTTTTTGTTTTGTTTGAATTTTGAATTTTAAAGAAAAAACCACAAACCAGATTTGCTAGATATAAAAGTGGTTTTAAATGTTGAGGGAGCATGTAATAGATATGTACTCTCTCTCTCTCTCTATATATATATATAATGTATGTATATATGTATGTATGTATGTATATGTGTGTGTGTGTGTGTGTGTATCTATGTGTGTGTGTGTGTGTGTTCTATTAATCCCCACAGTTTGAAATTCCTGAGCCTAAGTTGTCCATGACTTCATAAACCACCCCTCTTTGTATGTGAAAGAAGAAAAGTAGGAATAAGTAGAAAGTAGTATTAGTATTCTGATAGTATTGCTATTCAGTTTAGAAGTGATTTTCTTTTAAAGGTGAATGAGTGTATACAGTAAGATATTTTGGTTTGGATGAAAAGTGGAATAAGTATCAAAATAAGTATTGGAATAAGTGGAAAACATGTAGATTAATAATAGTCAACTTGATTATTAAGATATATATCTAGTTTAAAATATGTATACATTATATTATATTTGTATTAATTTTTAGACAAAAAATAAATACACCGTATACATATATGTATGAGAATAACTTAGTTGAATAACTTTATTCCATATTTCCCGTCAATACTAGAAAAACAAGAAATCCCGAAGACATGTGTCTTCGCTAAGTCCTTGCTATGTCCTCGCTAATGGCTTTCACGAAGACATTACGAGAACAAAAAGTCCTCACAAAATGTTAACTCGTTAAAAGAAATTTAGGAGTAAATTTCCAAGCTAAGTCCTCATAATAATTTTGTGAGGACTTAACGAGGACAAAAAGTCTTTGCAAAGTCTTCGCTATTAGTCGCAATCTCCTTATAATATACACGCTACGTCCTCGTAGAAATCTAAAAAAGAAATAAAAAAATAAAAATTGTGAAGACAATGTCCTCGCGAAGTCCTCACGAGATATAAAAAATTAAAAAATAAAATAAAATTTCCTACTTGCGAGGATATATGAACCATTGTAAATTATTCAGTAGAACTAGTTTATTGCTTTAGCCATATAAATAAGAAGAGTCATAAAATATTGAAATAAGGCTGGAAAAGAAGTGGCCCTATAGCAAGACACTACCTTTTCCTTAGAATCATCAGCCATTAGTTGTTTAAGAGCCTCCACTAGATCTTCCATACCCATAACTATCAAGTATGAATAAAAAGCCAAAATGATCAGAACCCATTAAGAATCAGAAATTCCCATCTATGCATGGTGTCTGGAGTAGGTAACAAATGTTCATTCACTCAATCAGATTCAAATACAACACTCTTTAAGGATCTAAATGATCACGCATTCATAAGCAGTATATTACATACTGTACTCCTGTCCCACTAATTTCGTAATTACCATAAAATCTAATTTTGATATCCTAAAAACAGTTCATGATGTATATAACTTGCCTTTGATGTCATTTTGTTTCATAAAGAAACGAGAAACAGAAACCCCCAACTTAATCTATGCTGATTTCATAAACACAGAAAAACTTCAACCAAAAAAAACCCAACCCTTCTCCTCCATGTTTCCCAAGGCCGAGAGAGCACTGCTTCTATTGACATTCTGCAACATTGTACTAACTTCAGTCACTGTCCTGAAACAAACAACAAATAAACCTTACCATATTCAATATCTGTAGTAGTTTGACTGGTTGAACTCAACGAATACGTAGAACGAGGGACAAACTTTGCAGATTGTGCACGAGCTATCAGTGTATCTTTCTTTGATGTTTACTCTTGTATCTTGTTCTCCAAAAGTTACATAAATAAATGCAGAAATTGTGGGGATTAGTCACAAGAAACATGTCAATCTATGCCTAAAAAAAACCACATTATAAGCAATATCACAAAGCAATTATAATATGCCGAAAACAGCTTATGATGAAGGCCATAAAACTCCATGTCATCTATTCAAGTTCCTTTTCATTCTTCCAAGCTTTCAGAATATATTGTAAGCCTATTTGGCATGTCCACAAGGACATAATCTTCATCTATTACTTTTACATAATCTTCTTGACAAAACAATCAATCCAGAACTTAAAAATGAAAAGAACAATTTTCTCCATCTCATACCACATATTACATTATGGTTTTTCTTTTGTACTCATTGCTTATGAGTTTTTAAATTTTAATTATCTTTTTGTACCACCCCAGTGCTACAAAATAGTACAAGAACTACATAAAAGTAGCTAAAAGAATATAAATAACAGAATTAAATAAATAAAGCAAAATACTCAGACCTGTGTGCGGCAAAAGATACACCAGACTAAACTGCTCCTACTCCTGAGTACCTGAAAGAAAAGAGGACAAGGAAAACATGCGTGAGTGACAGGAATGTCACCCAGTACGCGCCCCAAAACAACGATAAAACCCGTGAAAATAATTGCCAGAAAATCTCCAGAAAACTACCATCGCCAAAACCAATACATTCGATTAGAAAGACTTTGAAAACAATGTCATTTCAAACTTTCCTTTCCATCAAAACCTCATGCTCATTGATAAATCTTTATACTCAACACAGGAGAAGTAAATCATTTTATCTAGTTTCCTAGCTCAAAGCATCATTTAAAATCATTAACATAATTTCTCACAATTTAGGACTAGGAACTAGTCCAACACACAAATCTACACTTTACCATTCTGAAAACTGGTCACATCACTCTAGCCACAGGCGATCGACCTGGCCACAAGCAGCTGGTGAGGATTCCATGTCACCACACCCACATTGCAGTGCCGCGGTGAACCACCCCGCGTTGGAGTTCAACCACCCCGACCGTAGCCTCAAAATGTACCATCACTGGTACAAGCACGGAGTGCGTCCTCGGGACGCCCTGGTGCCCGAGCACCTGGGGACTCTAACCCCAGACCCGTCCAGCACCGGCACTGAGGGTGGTCCGGGTCTACCATACCCCAAGTCCTACAGTACCACCACAGTCTCGAGGCTCCTACCTCGGACCGTAAACTCGGCAACCACAACCAAGGACACGTCCCTGACATCTCTAGAGGTCTCACTACCTCGTCGGCAAGCCTTGGTCTCATTGTGGTTCCTACCATTCCATCAATCTCATTAAAACCATATGCAATTTCTCTTTTCAAACATTTGTTAAACTATTTTCCATTCATAAAACTCTTTATAGATCACACGCATTATGCATCACATTATCATCTATGGTTTCGAAACCCACACATTCATTCATGGTCATTATACCATGCAATCACGCCTCACATGGGTCCACATTATACACACAAATCATGTTTCATAACTCATGGAAAACATCATTAAAAATCAACATACTTACATGCATTATCTCACAAGTCATTTCCATGCATCTCATACATTTATCCTGTATTTATCCATATTTATCAACATTTTCCAAGCATTTTTTCAATATTACCTTGGGTCCTGATTCGGCATACCGAATTGGGTCCCGGTCGACCAAAATTCCCAGATTCGATCGACCGAAACGTTTCGGCATTCCGAATCCTCTGTCAGTTAAACTAGTCCCCCACTAGAACGGTCGTTTGAAACCCCCTGATTCGGTCGACCAAACCTCCTCCAGTCGTCCGAATCAGTGGTCCAGGGAACCATCTGGGAGCATTTCGGCATACCGAACCCAGTTTGGCATACCGTTTTCTACGATTGCAGAAAACCCTCCCGGCTACCATCGTCACTTCTCCCCAAGGTGGGAGTAAGGAGCGGACCCCTCAAAGTCACAACAAAAATTACAAGTAAAACAAGGGGTGTAGGACAAGGCAACGAGCGTTGAGGACAGGGCAGTGGGGAAGAGAAAGGACGTTGGGGCCAAGAGGAGGGCGTCATTGGGAGGTGAGAGCGTCGAGGGACAGGGTAGTTGGGACATCTGTGCTGCTTCCTTCACAAACTTGCAACCTGCTCCTGCTTGGCCCAAACAGCCAACCCAGGCTCCAGAATCTAGAGGCCTCAACCTTACTAGGAAGCCATTCAAAAATAACAAGGGCTGGAGAGGTGCCAAGAGTGGGAAAGTTCCTAGGAGTGGAAAGAACGTGTGGACCAGATCTTATGCTCTATCTACACACTTTACTCCATCTGCAAACACTGCTGGTCTCTTACCTACCCCCTCATCCTATGGAGGTTTTTACAATGCCTCACCCTCCCTTTCCTCTGAAACCACCCCAACTACAACCACCCAGGTGGCAGAGCCTCAAGCAGGAATTGAAACTTCTAAGTTTGTGGAGGCAGAGATTAAGGCCAGGAACATCTCCATGGTCAAGTTCAAGAAAGTTATGGAGATTTATGATTGTTTGGAAAAGGATGACCTAGACAACCTAACCTCTGAGAACCCATCCTCCCATCCAGCTACTCCTGTGCATGCCCTAGGTAATACCACAGTCCATTCTCCTTTTAATTCTAGTACCAATAATCTCTGTTATTCAAGCAATTGTGATTATTCTAACATTGCTTCTTTAGATGGTACAATAAATAATGCAAATAAAGAGACTATTGTAGAGGATCCTCTTCTCTAGGATTCTTATGAACAATTCCAGTCCTCTTGTGGTAAAATTGGCATTTCTCCCAGTTCCATAGTAGAATCTAAGTGCTTTTTCAACTAGGTCAGGAAAGACCAAGATAAGACACCAATTAATTTAGATGATAGCAATAGCACTATTGAGAAGATGGTTTCTTCTCGTTCACCCCACAGTTCTTAATGATCATAGCAACTTGGAATGTAAGAGGCTTAGGGACAAGTGGCAAAATAAGAGCGGTGCGTAATTTCATTAGATCCAATAAGTGTGACTTTATTATCATAAGTGAAACTAAAAAGGAATCATTCTCCCAAGGGTCTCTCAGATCACTAGGAGGAAGAAGGATTAACTCATGGTCATAGCTTCCTTCTATTGGTGCCTCAAGAGGCATTCTCATTGGCTGGGATGATAGGATTATTGAATTAAAAAATTGTTTGTCTGCAACATATAGCCATTCCCTAAACCTCAAGAACTATGAGGATGGGTTTGATTGGTGGCTCATAGGGGTATATGGGCCCTATGAATCCAACTTAAAGCTAGGCTTTATTGAGGAATTGTACAATCTCAGTACTATGGTCAATAACAACTGGGTTATAGGAGGTGATTTTAATGTTATTAGATACTCCCATGAACACTCTTCTAGGCTCGGAATCAATGCCCATATGAGAAGCTTTAATGAATTTATTGATCACAACTTATTGATGGATCTCTCCCCCAACAACTATTCTTATACATGGTCAAACTTTCAAACACACCCAATTATGGTCAAACTTGACCGATTTCTTATCTCTATAGATTAGTCAGGCAAATTTCCACATGCCTATTGCTCTGGGAAGGCAAGAGTTGTTTCTGACCACATCCCCATAATATTAGACACAGTCCCACTTGACTGGGGTCCTCCCCCATTCAGATTCTATAAGTCATGGTTTCTTATTGATGGTTTTGAGCAATTCATCTAGGATTGCCGGTAGAAATCCAATGGTTTCTGCTCCTCATCTTCCCCCATTGCTGCCTTCACTTACAGATTGAAAATCTGAAACTGAACATCAAAAATTGGGTTGGTCCAATCAGGGAAGAGAGAAATTGTAGATTAAGGTATATTGAATCACAAATACAATACATTGATGGGTTAGTTGAAGAATCTTTACTCAGTGATGAGATTTGGGAAGAGAAAAATGCACTAAGAATAGAACATATAACACTATTAAAGGAGTAGGAATTTTATTGGAAGCAGAAGTCTCGAATTCAATAGCTAAAAGAGGGGGATCTGAATACAGCCTTCTTTCATAATATGGTAAAATGTCATAGGATGGTTAACAACATTTCCTCCTTGTCCATCAATGATACCCTGATCCATTCTCCTAAGGCAATATGCAGAGAAATAGAAAAACATTTTCTAAGGCAATTTAACAAGGAAAAATGCATCAAGGTTCCTATTAACTAGGACAGCTTAGTTGTGACATCTGGGCCTAATTATCCATTTTAATTGTAAACCATGTAATTAATTATAATATTGCTTAAATGGTTTATTAATGGATAATCTGTTATTTCTTGGATGTGTAAGCTTGTGGTTGGCTTTTTGTGCGCTTGTTTGTGATCTGGGATCAATGTGGAGTTCGATTTGAGGATGCACAATCGCCTTGGTTTGCATATAAGTCTTTTATTCATTTTCACTCCTTTTTCTCCTTCCCTTTTTCTCTCTCTCACGAGCCTTGCCCTTCCACCCTTTTTCCCGTCTTCTTCTTCCTCTTCTTCCACCCGTGCCACCAACGACGGAGGCCCGTGCCTCCCCATCTCTTCCGACGAGATGGATGGCCGATGCCAAGCGAGTAGTGGCGGAGATAAAGAGAGGGAGGCAGGAGCGGGTGGAGGAGGAGCGTGGCGAGAAAGGAAAGGAAGAGGAGAGAGAGCAGGGGCGCGCGAGCTGGGAGGAGGAGGGTCTACGTGTGGGTGCTTCCACCGAGGGCTGAGGTTCACGAGAGCTTCGCCGATGCGATGCTGGGGTGCGGTGAACTCGCCGAAGTTGCGTGGGCCGCCGGAGAGGTACGCGATCCCTCCCTTCTCTCGTTATTGCTTCCTTGGGGAATAATGATGGAAAATGCATGAAAAATGGTAGAAAAATAGTAGAAATGATGGAAATGTGATTAATGATGTGAATGTGTAGGAATCATGCTAGATTGTGTGAATTTCGTGAGTTTTTGGTAGATAATGCCTTAAATGTTTTAAGATTTAACTCTGAGCATGTTTCCTTTGAGAATTTATATCTCCTTTTATGGTTAGTAAAATCATGATTGGATTGAAGGGTTTTGAAGTGGACTGAAGGGTCTACACCTCGTATTTTACTCATAATTTTTGATGTGTGTTTGGGGGTTCCGACTGAGATCCCACCTTAAGCAATTTCTTCCGTTCGGAACAAGGGAGGTGCCCTGGTTTCGGGCTGCACAGTCGCCTCGATTTGCATGCTTGTCTTTTCTTCCTTTCTTTTCCTTCTTTTTCTCCTTTCTTTTCCCTTTCCTCTAATGAGCCCACACCATTTTTCCGTCTCCTTCCTTCCCTTCCCCGACCCATGCCACCAATGACGCCAGCCCGTGCCTCGTCATCTCTTCCGACGATATAGGCAGCCGACGCGATGCAAGTGGGAAAGAGGATAAAAAGAGGCTATGGTGTGCGAAGAGAGGAGGAGGTGACCGAGAGAGGAGAAGAGAAAGAGGAACGACACGCAACCGAGGAGGTGGTGAGCCGCTCGTGTGTTCCACCGACGTGAGGAGGCTTCGCCGGGGTGCGAGAAGGTTCATTGGAGTGTGGGGAGGGTCGCCGGAGGGCTAAGCCAAGTACACGACCCCTTTCCCCTTCCTCCATGTAGTGTTTTATTAACAATGGGTTAATTGCATGAAAATTGAGATAAATGCCTGAAAAATTGTGGAAAATCTTGAAATGAATGGGAATGTGATATATAGCACGAGAATATAGATATCATGCGGTTAGGATTGGTTTTTGTGGGGGAAATGTAATTTTGGGGTTGAAGGTTGTAGTAGCCGTTCTTGAGCCCCTTCCCCTTATGATTTTCGTATGAACTGTGTGGTAGATGGAATCATTAATGGTTTGAGGTGTTGAGATGTAGACTCAAGGGTCTACACCTCATGATTTATTGATGATTTATGTTGGGTGTTTGGGGGGTCTGATTGGGACTCCCACTTAGGCGAATTTTCACCTTCCGAACTAGGGGTATGCCCTGTCTGCGAGGAATTCAGTATGCCAAATTTATTCGGTATGCCAAAATCCTGGCAGATTAAGCCAAATCCTAGGTTTCGGTAGACTGAAATCCTCCGGTCGACCGAAACAAGGGGTTTCGGTATACCGAAAATGTTCGGTATACCGAAATAGGGAATTTCGGTATGCCAAACTGGAGATTCGGTTTGCCATTTTGGCCCTGAACCTGGTATGCATAATGGTATGTTGAGTATATGTTAATGATCTTTTCCCCATGTAATGACATGGAGGAATGTGGAACCCAAATAAATAGATTTGGGCGTGGTTTTGGGTTTTGATCCCATAAATGAATGAAAATGATGATTTTGTGTGGTTTTGGTCATGAGACCCAATTTATGATTTTAAGCATGGTTTTCATGGCTTGAGTTGGGACACCAGTGGAGGGTCAAGTGTTGCAAGGAGAAAGAGTCTTGCAATGAAAAGAATGAAATGGGAAATGGTTTTGAAAAGAAAGTTTAAAGAGTTTTGAAATGGAACACTAATAATGTGTTAAGAGACAACGGGGGTTGGTGTCGACAACGTGGTAGGAGTATGAGGCTCCAATGAGCCAATTGCTAGACACGACTGTGGTTGCCGAGCTTGTGATGGTGTAGGCTGAGCTTGGGTTTTTATACCTAGTTGTTCGGGTCACTGACGGTGTAGGCTGAACCTGGGTCGTTGTACCTAGTTGTTCGGGTCACCAAGCTCGTGACGGTGTAGGCTGAGCCTAGGTTTTTGAGCCTAGTTGTTCTGGTCACCGACGGTGTAGGCTGAGCCTGGGTCATTAGACCTAGTTGTTCAGGTCACCGATGGGACATCAGACAGAGACGTATTCCCATGCACATTTGAAAATGAAATTGAGACCGGTGGGCCAGGGCGATGACATCCCGCATAGGGAATTTCACTGCGGCAGTGCAGGAAGGTAGGGGAAAGGATGTCCTCGCCTACTGCTTGTGCGCCTGGTTACCCCTGATCAAGGTAACAACAGTAAAGAAAAGTGGAAATGAATAAAGAAAAAGGAATGTGATTTGGTCAGGACTGATGAAATAGTCCTAAAATCCTGAAATGAAATGATGATAGTGTTTTTACCAGTTGTCAGCCTGTATGTATGATTTGGTTTTGAGCCCATGAGGCACTATGTTTTAGGCTGGATCTGGTCAGAAATGTGAATTTGAAAATGTGACTTTGGGGAAGAAATCCCAAGTATTGAAAAAGATATGTTTTGGAAAATAAATTCCAAAGGTTTTAAAAGGAAAATGCAAAGTTCTGGTTTCGAAAGAAAAGGTGGTTTTGGAATGAGTTTCCAAATATTTTGAGAAAAGAAAAGGAAAATGGCTTTTGAAAAGAGCATGAATTTGGGATTGAATTCCCAAGTGATTTCCAATAAAAAGACAAGAGGATTTTCAAAAGAAAACTAAGTTTTGATAATCAAAGAAATGAGTTTTATAGTTTTCCAAGGATTTTGTGGGTTGCGTGTTAGGGGCGCATACTGGCTGACTTAGATGTCACTCACGCGTGCTTGTTTGGTTTTCAGGTGCAGACCGCGTGCAGCCGAGTTCTGATGCAGGAGTTAGAGTTTCTAGCCGCACATTGAGATCTTGAAGGTGAGCCTTAGTTACAGTTATTTACTGTTTCTGTAGTTAGTGTAATTATGCTTGTGATATTGTGATTTAGTAGCGTGCTCAGGATCGGGGCGTTACATTAGTCCTTCACAAGATACCCCATCCTGAATTATTAAAGGTACCTTTCACTGAAAGGGAGATTAAGAAAAATGTTTTTAACTTACCTGGAGACAAAGCTCCAGGTCCTAATGGCTTTCCACTAGTCTTTTTTCACCATTTCTGGGAACTTTTGAAATCAGATATTTTTAACATTTTTCAGAACCTCCACTTCTCTAGTGACCCAAAATTTCTAGCACCATTTAATCAAACATTTATTGCTTTAATTTCCAAAAAGAATGGTGCTCTCTTTATCAAAGATTTTAGACCAATCAGTCTAGTGAACAGTATATATAAAATCATCACTAAAACCATGGCAACAAGACTCTCCCCTGTGCTGAATATGGCAATTGATCAATCCCAATGTGCTTTCTTGGTCGGTAAATCAATTGGAGATTGTTTTCTTGTTGCACAGGAAACTCTGTACTACATGAGAACATCAAACATTCCTGGATATATTCTAAAGCTGGATTTTGAAAAGGTCTTTGACAATGTCAACTGGGATTTCTTGTTGGACTCCCATAGTGGACTTAGATTTGGGTCTAAATGGATATTCTAGGTTAGAATGTGTATATGCACTACAAAATTCTTCATATTGGTCAATGATTCTCCCAAAGGTTTCTTTAGGGCAACTAATGGGTTAAGGCAAGGAGATCCATTATCCCCCTTGCTATTTATAGTAGCCACGCATATTTTAAATCGTATGTTGAAACTAGCACTAGCTAACAACTTAATTTCTGGTATAAAATTCCCACATGAGGGGCCTTTTGTGGTCAACATACAATATACTGATGATACTCTCTTGTTTCTATCGGATAGTAAGGAGAACATGATAAATATCAAAAGAATCTTATGTTGTTTTCAATCATGTTCTGGATTAAAAATAAATTTTCATAAGTCTTCAATCACTAGAATAGGGGTGAGTCAGAACTCAATTGACAGCTCATGCAATATTTTAGGTTGTGGGATTGCTGACTTACCACTTATGTACCTTGGATTACCTTTACACTATAGAAGGGCCACTTATAGAGACTGGACCCAAATAGTGGAGAAGATCTCAAATAAGCTGTCTCTTTAGAAGGCACAACATGTATCCCTGGGTGGTAGGTTGACTTTGTTAAATTCTGTTTTATCCGCAATCCCTACTTATTACCTGTTTGTTCTACATTTGCCTATTAAAGTGGAGAAGGAAATTGATAAGATTAGAAGTAGATTTCTGTGGAATTCCTTTTCTTCTAATCATAAAGGTTTACATTTAATTAAAAGGGCAACACTGTGGAGATCAAAAAAGCAAAAAGGTTGGGGGATTATTAACTTAAGAAATTTTAATTTAGCTTTGAAAACTAAGCTACTATGGCAGTTACTTTCTGAGAATTACCATATGAAATGGAAAGAACTTGTTAAGGTGAGGTACCTTAATAATGTCTGGCCTGGTGCTTTATTGAACTCTTCTGTTAATAATTGCTCTCCTCTTTAGCAAAGCATGAAAAATTGTTTTGATATACTTAATTGTTTCACCACCTTCCAGGTTCAGAGTGGCAATAATACACTATTTTGGGAGAACAAGTGGTGGAATGGAGTCAAACTAAAATTACAATTCCCTGAGTTATTCTCTGTAGCTA
Organism: Posidonia australis; assembly: GCA_024699735.1. NCBI lineage: Eukaryota > Viridiplantae > Streptophyta > Magnoliopsida > Alismatales > Posidoniaceae > Posidonia > Posidonia australis. The sequence goes on from JAMKQA010005577.1 coordinate 21,537, forward strand.
GATTTAAAAAAGCATCTATAAAGTAAACTATGGATCATTATAGGACTGATTTCAATAAATTATTTGATCATTCCAAGATACTACCGGGTGATTATATATCCCTCCAATCTCAAGTAGACTTGCTAGTTACTTTACTGCAAACTATATCTCTAGTGCCTAGTGGGGATATTCTGTTATGGTTTCCAACCAAAGATAATGCATTTTCTGTTAACTCTTGCTATAAAATTTGAAATGACAATGGCACTCGTTTTTCCTTATACTGCAACATTTGGAAAAGCTGGGCACCCTTAAAAGTTAAATTGTTTTCTTGGATGGTTTTATATAACAAGAATTTGGCTAAGGAAAACTTAGCCAAAAGAGGGTAGAATGGTCCAGGGACTTGTATTCTATGCAATATGCATAGAGAGACCAATACCCATTTATTTATAAACTACTCATTTATCTGGCATATATGGAGATTTTTCTTATCTTCTGATTTGTATCCTGGTTATTTTAAAATTACTGACTTTTTCAATTCTGCACCTCCACTTAGATTTAATCTAAATAAGCATGGTTGGGTTGTTTTGCTCCAAATCATCCTCTAGCTGACTTGGAAGGAAAGAAACAACAGAATTTTCAGAAATAATCGCAAGTCTCACACAATAATTCTTTCTGATATCATTTCTTTAATGCATCACTGGATAGAAACTTTTGCAACAGGGTTCGAGAAAGAAGAACTTCTTCAATCTATCTCTTCCATGCACAATGCATGGATTGTGGAGCAAGCCCAAAATATCTCTACTTCCTCTAGAGGATCCTTTGAGGCTTTCCAACCACAAGCTTCTGAACGTGATAATAATATACCAAGTTCCACAGGAGAAGGAAATGAAGTATAAGATGACCTACCAATTTTACAATTTATTGTTTCTTGTTGTCATATGCGGGTATTATTCTCAGGTCATGTATGATATAGGCACAGACTTTGCCTTGGCTTTTAACTGGAACTGTTGGTTCCAAATTTTGTATAATTTTAGACATGACGATCCTTTAGTGGTGGTTTTCATAGTTAAGGGACTATTTTTATAAATACAATCTACCGTTATTAAAAAAAAAAAAAAAACACACACACTCTAGTCTGAGGTCATCACAATGTGAGTCATTGGTCGGCGTGTCACATCCATTACTCCAACTGTATACTCAGACTTGAAAAAACAAGAGGACCTTTCAAGTATCAACCCTGAAATTTCAAGTACATTAATGTCCATTAATTTGGATGGTGTCTTCTAGTTATCCTTTTATACATCGATCCTTTTGTCGGGGATATGGATAAAGACGAGAGGACTGATCTCATGCGTTACTTTGTCACTTTCAGATTGTAAAAAATGATTATTAGGCAACATGTCGTAAAAGATAGATCATTTCTCCAACGGAAAATTGAAGTCTGGCACGAGACGCAATCATCCAATACACCTTTTTCTCATCTGGAGTTACGAACAATATCTATGCGTATCTGATTAGTAGATATAAAATCATCACTTTTTATCCTTATTTTCAGGTGTAGCTTGAGTTTCGACCCAGATATATGTGTTCTTTTATCTGCAAAATCTGTGTGCGTATTTAACAACCATGTCCATCACTCCCCACGTTCGTTCTGAACTTGCGAGGTTACTCATCTGTATCATTATTCCTCTTCACTCAAACTTAATCGAACTTATGACGTACAAATGGACAGTTGAAGAGACAAACTAAGTGAGACTGTCAGATCTTTTGAGATCGATGAAGACGAAGGGCGACAGGCTCCACGTAACGTAAAAAGGTGGCTGAGAAAATGCATGTATGATTGTGACAGCGAATCACTTGTCACATCAGTCGACGGTCATAATTTCCTCTTTCCTTGTTCCAGTAACTATATATCAACAACCAACAGAAATATGTATGTTTTGGAAGGGAAGTCATCCGTGCGGTCCGGTCGACCTCTGTGTGTGTGTGTTTTTAAAAAAAAAAAAAAAAATTTAAATCCGGCTGCAGCCAGGAAAGTAGTTGTGTTCTGATTGCAGCCGAAAATTTGTCTATTTTATAATTAACCATCAAGAAACTAACGTTTTCCCATCCTTGTTAGCTGGTGCTCTATGATAGGAAAGAAATTGCCTTTGTTGGCTGATTAGCTGTCCATGCCAGGCTGACCCCCAATATGAGTTCCCTTGTTATTATGTATTTATTTGTTAGAGCAGATCTTAGATTTCTATCGAAAAGAAAAATCCCTCCGACTCCAACCATCATCATGTACCGAAAGGCGAAAACCCGCCCCGCGAAGCCAGAAGCTTCTCCGGAACCGGCACATGAGAATCCGCGTGGTGTGGGACCCGGCGGCACGTGCCACGGAGACAACCTGGTCTCTCTCTATAAATGACCTCTTCCACCCTCCTCTCTCGGCCTCTCAAAAAAAGAAAGCAAAAAGGAAAATAAAAGAATAAGAGCGAGAGCGGTCGGGTCTGTTCCTCCGCGGTCAAGTTACTGCAGAGTTCAGATCCAATGGACGGCCGACGAGGTCATCCCCAACCCCACCATCACCGCCGCCGCCACTCCACCACCACCATCACCACCGCCGCCACTGAATCCAGGAAGGACACATCAGCAGCGGCGGCGGTTGGAGGCGGGAATGCCCTCCGGCGAGTGCAGGCGTCTGACGCGCTGCCCCTCCCGATCCGTCACACAAACTGGTTCTTCTCGGCCCTGTTCTTCGTGGCCTGCTACTACCTCATGCTTCGGTGGCGTGAGAAGGTGCGGTCGTCGACCCCCCTCCACCTCCTATCGCTTTCAGAGATCTCCGCCGTGGTCGCCCTCGTCGCCTCCTTCACCTACCTCCTCAACTTCTTCGGCATCGGCATCATCCAGTCCTTCCTCCCCCGCTCCTCCGACGACGAGGACGATGATGAGATCGAGATCGAACCCACCTTCATCCCCAAACGCAAAGACCCGGACACCACCGTCATCCCCCCAATGTGCTCCCTCCCTCCCCCCCCCAGACCCATCTCCCCCGTCGACTCCATCACCTCCAAGGCCGACGAGGAGATCGTCCAGTCCGTCGTTGACGGCACCGTCCCGTCCTACTCGCTGGAATCCAAGCTCGGTGACTGCTTCCGGGCAGCGAGCGTGAGGAAGGAGGCGCTGCGGCGGACGACGGGGAGGGGGCTGGAGGGGCTGCCGCTGGAAGGGTTCGACTACGGCTCGATTCTGGGGCAGTGCTGCGAAATGCCGGTGGGGTACGTGGCCCTTCCGGTGGGGATAGCCGGGCCGCTGTTGCTGGACGGGAATGTGTACTACGTACCCATGGCGACCACGGAGGGGTGTCTCGTGGCAAGTACGAACCGAGGGTGTAAGGCGATCAGGGACTCCGGAGGTGCCGAGAGTGTGATCCTTAAGGATGGGATGACTAGGGCTCCTGCTGTTAGGTTGCAGAGTGCCAAGAGGGCAGCCGAGCTGAAGTTCTTTCTTGAGGAGCCCCGTCATTTTGAGGAGCTGTCTATGATCTTCAACAAGTAAGGGTTCTTTTTCTTCTTGTTCTTCTTCTTGTTTTGTTTCAACAATTGTTTTCTTATTCTAGAGGAGAATTTTTTGTGTTCATTGTTCTTTTTTGCGTGGGGTGGGGGGGTGGGGTGTTGTTTGGAGTTCAGATTGGGGTGATTTGAGTAGTTACTTTGCTTATTGATTGGTTTTTGGTGGTTGTGGTGGATGAACTCCAATTTGTATCTCAATAACTTTTGTCTCTTGCATCAACTTGCAGGTCCAGCAGATTTGCCAGGCTTCAAGATATCCAGTGTGCAATTGCAGGGAAGAATCTATACATAAGGTTCACCTGCAAAACTGGAGATGCCATGGGGATGAACATGGTATCTAAGGGTGTGCAGAATGTCTTGGAGTTCCTGCAGACTGACTTCCCTGACATGGAAGTGATTGGCATATCTGGTTAGTATAAGCTCACGTCTTGTCTGTTATATCTGTTAGCATATATATTATCCTCTCCACCAATTTGGTTTGACCAAAAATCTATAGGAAATTTGAGTGTCATGGTCGCCCTTAACTCCAATTTGGGAGGTTATTCTATGGGCAGCTCATCTGATCAATTAATTAATTTGTGGAATAATAAAATTCATAAGCTTCAATATGTTGTGAACGATTACGGGATCTGGCAAGGAATATCTCTTTTTTGATTGGCCACATCAAAAGTTGTATTGCTGGATTGTTTTGCTGTAATTTCCTGTCATTGACTACCTTGATTTGGCTGTACAATCCTTTTTTAGTCTTTTAATTTTCTCATGTTTTAGTTTCAGAAATTAATAAATAAAAAGAAAAAGTCTTTGTGCAGGATGTTGCATATGTATCATTGGAAATGAATCTACTATTGTTGGTAACTTCATTTCTTGTTAATTGAGCAGGGAACTTCTGCTCAGATAAGAAGCCGGCTGCTGTAAATTGGATTGAAGGGAGAGGGAAATCTGTTGTCTGTGAGGCAGTCATTGAGGAAGAGGTGGTCAAGAAGGTCCTTAAGACCACTGTGCCTACTTTGGTTGAACTCAACAAACTCAAAAACCTTGTTGGTTCTGCCCTTGCTGGTGCTCTAGGAGGTTTCAATGCTCATGCTAGCAACATCGTTACTGCCATCTTTATTGCTACTGGTCAAGATCCAGCACAGAATGTTGAGAGCTCTCACTGCTTGACCATGCTGGAGCCTATTAATGATGGAAGGGATCTCCACATTTCTGTTACCATGCCTTCCATTGAGGTAAACTTCAGCATTCCGTGTCTATTTATATTTATCTATCAATAATGTAATTTCTTGTTGAAATCTAAGTGATTACTTAAACATGTACATTAAGGTTAATCTGTTTGTTTAACTGAATTGGTTTATATATATCTTTCCTATATGAATGAATGGATTATAAATATTATGTAGTTGCATGATACATTAGGAAGCTGCAAGAACTGCAGAATCTTTTGCATGACGGTATAGTCATGTTATTTGATCTCTCTCAGCTTGCGTGTTTTTTAATTATATAGTATGCAAGCATACATTTTAACATATGTCATGTTGAACATGATGCCGATGAATTACTTTTGCATGTTTTAATATTGTCATGTTATTTGATCTCTCAGCTTGTGTGTTTTTAATTATATAGTATGCAAACATGCATTTTAATGTTTGTCCTGTTGAACAAGATCCGGATGAATCACTTAGTTTCTTCCACCTCTATCCAGACAAAAACAACACTGGACCTTGTCATCTTCTTCTGGATACAAATCTGTTGTCTGAGAATCTAGATGTGAACCTTCCCACGTCTTTGCTCCTCTGGTTTAATGTACCTGCAGGCTAAATACAACTTGTCATTCAAATTAATGAGAATACGTGTTTGTGTTGGAAGATGCAGCCTTTTTTTAATGGTTTAGCGTCTAACATGATTTTTAACCTATTAGTAACTGGTAATAACAATGTTATTGTATTGGTTTTCCACCTTGCTATATAGCGTGCATCATAATAACCTGTAGTGGCCCTATTTTAGGTGGGCACGGTTGGTGGTGGAACCCAATTGGCTTCACAATCAGCTCTTCTGGATCTACTTGGCGTGAAAGGAGCAAGCTTAGAGTATCCTGGTGGAAATGCCAGGAAGCTGGCAACTATAGTAGCTGGTTCTGTTCTAGCTGGAGAACTCTCCCTCCTCTCTGCTATTGCAGCTGGTCAGCTTGTCAAGAGCCACATGAAATACAACAGATCAAGCAGGGATGTCACCAAAGTATCCTCCTGAACAAAAAAAAAAAAACTACCAATCTGTAGATATGAAGAACCTTTCCATGAATAAAATTCCGGACAAAGAGAAAGCAGAAAGGGAGGAAGAGATTTAGAGCAAAAGCTACATAATAGCTTCCCTCTAGTTTTGACAAGCGGGAAAATTTGTTGAGACCAGGAAAACTTATGCTAGCAATTATCTCTTTCTCTCTACTGTGTGCCCACTCAGCGGCAGGTCCTTCAGTTCTTCACTGCAGTAACTTTTCTTGTGTCCCATCTTCCATGTGCCCAACTTGTTTCTTCTGTTTTCCTCGCTGATTTCTATCCGGGGCATACCAATGGAGAAATTTCTTGTATTTGTATTCTGTATTCTCTATGTGTAGCCATGGCAGGAATGAGACGCACCTTGTTTGTTTAACTGGCATTCTTGCTCTCTAATTAATCTTAAATTCTTTTGTTGTTTCTTCCCCATATCATGTTGTTTCTTGGTTAGCCATGGTAGGAACGAGATGCACCTTGTTTGTTTAACAGGCATTCTTGCTTTCTAATTATTCTTAAAATCTTTAATTTCTTAGGACTACAAGTGAGTCAAGTATGACTTATTTACTTATTTTAACTCAATTCGTTTGAAACGAACAAAGGTCGATATATTTTCTACTTATGATCCATTAATCTGTTGGTCAATCTGTTCTACTTGTGAATTAATTTGTTAATCTACGGGTAACGGTAGATATTTACTTTATATGTTGCTTTGTGGGTAAGGATAGACCTGTTTATACCCTTCTTCCCCACATCATGTTTCTTGGTTTGTCATGTCCAATCAACTGTTTTCAGCTTAATTACAGTAATATACTCTTGGCTTAGTGGCTTGCAATTTGAATTCTACTTTTGTATTGATGAGAGATGCACTACCATGGAAGACAATCTAAATGAAAGGTTTCAGAGGACAGGTGGAGTAGTGCATGCCCACCACCAGTAATCCAGTATCCATGTGATATGGAAGACAAAAACATGTGAAACTGTAGGTTCAGCTCACATTGCTGTAAAATCCGTTGGTCTCTTATGCCAGAATGGCAGAAAAAGATTCTCTGGCCTTTCCAGAATCTGTCAACCCCCACCATCACTAATGATAGAACCTAAAATAAGGTTATTGTTGGTGGCTGTGTTATTCATAGATCTGAGTTGTACCACGTGCGCCAATAAAATTACCCAGTCTTACGACAATGTTTGAATTTGCATGTGAGTACCAACTCGAACTATAAGCTGTAAAAGTTTTGCATCGTTGGTAGAAGACTTACCCAAGAAAAAATCCAAATTATTCTACCTATGTAACAACAGTAACGACAACAAAGGAAATAAAGAAAAATCATGTTGTCTTACTTAATGCAGTGTCATTGTCATCTATGTTAATGAAATTATGAACATGTCTGGATCAATGACGTTGTATTAAATAATAAGAGCATTACCCAATAAAATGCAAATAATTCTAAGTATGCGACAAACGTAGACTGCAACAAGTTCTATTTTTCTGATATAAGGTAAAGTTTTGGTTGAGAGGAGTCTAACATGACTTCATTAAAAGTTTCAACCTTGAGAGATAGTTGTGAAATCTAATTCTGATTAACTCAACTACTTGGTTAACAAGAACAACTTGTTGTTAAGTTCATTTACTGCAAATATTATTTTCGTCAACGTAGTTGGGACTTTGAACGATTGTCCGTTTCTTAGTCAAAACTGGATACTTTTGAATGCAATGTGTTTTTCAATTTATTTTTTTGTCGCTACTGTTAATTGCGAGATCTTTCAGTGCAGGAAGACAAACCCAAAGCAAACCGGTTGTTTGCAATTTCTTAGATGATACGACAAGAAACGTGCTTCCATCCGAATTGAGAATGACTATCTCTAGACGAAATATGTTGGTGTACGTAGCTCTCCACCCAAACTTAAATATAAACTCTATTTTTAAATGTTGATGCATCGTCTTACTCTAAAATTTTATCATCAGCCGCCTTCCACAGTTCTCGGTCCAGTAATTTTGTGATGATGCAACCACGATGCGATTCTGTGGTGCGCGGTCCGATTCTGTGATGGGATCGCGATTTCGGACGCGATTCTGTGATGGGATCGCGATTTTGGGCTCCGGTAGATAAGTATTCCAGTAATGGTATTGTTTATTTTTGTTGTTCTTTATCTTAAACCATTAACCATTGTCTCTATTTATAGGGAGCATTCCTAACTGTTATCTCCCACCGTCTCCACGATTTCCGACGTCATCATCGACAGTCGTTACATGATCGTGATCTTCGTTAACTACGGTCCAACATCTTCCACTTGGTCATGAAGACCATATACTACATTCCATACATTGAGATGTCAATTTTTTTTTTTTCACTCTCACTATTCGTAGAGCGTACAATTTTCGTTTCTACTCTCATTATTCTTGAGAATGTGCTTTATTTCCATTATCTATAGAAATATTCCTTAATCCCATCAAGCCAACAAACTTAATGAATTTTTCCATTGAAATTCCTTTAATTAAAGGATTAGCAATCATATCATCTGTGGGAATATAACTTACTTTTATTTCCTTTTTTCCACAATGTCACGCATATAATGATATTGTATTTCACTATGTTTCCTTTTCAACTATTAGCACCACTATTTATAAGATTAATTGCAGCTTGGTTGTCACAATATATATCTATTTGACCACTTATCAAATTAAAGTTTAAATCATTCAAAAAGCTTTTTATCCAAACAGCATGTGTAGTAGCTATAATCATGCCGACGACAACCTCGGGCTTGGCGCGAAAGGCTAAATGTGCAAGGATTAGCAAAGTCATGGCAAAACAATAAAAATAAAAGTGCAGGAGTCGCTACCTAGTCTATTAAAATGGAAGACGAGGAAAACCATTTAAAAATATTCAAATCAGCCAATGAAAAGCAGGTCATAAACCAGAAATGGGTAAGGATCTCTGTTACGCACGAGGAAGGTATTAGGCACCCTCGTGCGCCCGATAAATCGGTCTTTTATAAGTTTCTCATTTGCTCATGAAATGTTGACTTTTCAACCTTTACTGTACGCTCGAAGGCGATATGCCATGCCATGCTAAATGTGTGGGGTGTTTTATGCTAAAATAAGGGTACATGGGGTGCAGAGTGTGTCCTAATGCTCAGAAATATTACTCATGTAATGGGTCAAGTGTCGATGCGAAGATATTGCAGAAATAGATCAAAGATCTAAATATTTTGAGCGATTTTTCATCCTTACTTTACTACATGCAATGTATGATCTAACATGCACAAAAGGTTTGAAAACAGAATTTGGTCTTCCTGGTATATCAAGGAAGAAAATCAGAGAAAACTAGAAGCAGATCGAAGTAAAAAATCATGCTAAAAACCATGCGAAAACCTGTTGTATGCTACTGAAAACAGGCTGATGCGCCTGTTAGGTGCGCCAGACAGGTGCTCCAGTCGGGTGCGCCACCTAGGTGCTCCTATGTGGGCCAGAAAGATGTGCTGGGGAAAAACAAAAATCCATGCAGTACAAAATCAAATATAAATGCGCTCAGAAAATTATGCAATGTAAAGTTCTTGTAAATGGAAAATATCCTTCAAAAATGAAAGCCACACAAGTATGAGAAGCTCATGGATCTTGTGCTCAAAGACTAGTAGTCTCACACAAGGTCATATCCTACTTATGCTGAATGAAAACAACAAGGTTCAGCCATGTTACTGGATCATGGGTTGATGCATAAAATCTCCATAGAGGAGCTAAGTGCAATCAGTCTACCAGATTTTGAACTATGGACTGAATGCTCAAGGGGTAAAGCAACTGGAAAAGCAACATCGTTTGTAGTTGAAATCATGCATGCACAATCATAAAATACCAAAGAACCATCACTGAAAGAATCAGATTGAAAATCACTTGGGAAAACATGCAGAGGAGGATGCAAAAGAGGGTGATTTATTCTCTGACCAGTCTAGTGCGCCACTTTGGTGCACCATATAGGTGCTCCAGAATGGTGCGCCTCAGAAATTCTGGATCAGGCTGCAGTCTGATCCAGATTTCTGGTTCAAATTCAGAGAGGTAACTTCTATTTATTAAGTCTGTTATGCAAAATGATAGAAACAGCAATATGATAAGATGAAAATGAACAGAAAACCTTTTTCTTTTATTTGATTAAAAAGCGAAATAAGACATGAGGTTATTGCAGAAATGTTTATACAAGATCCTAAATAGTATGTATGAAATGATAAACTCGACAAGACATATGCAAGTGATGAATATGTAAAGAAACATGTTTGTTGTATATGCAAGTGCAAATGCGTGGATCATGGATCCTGGTGTAAAGAAATAGAGATGAAAAAATAACAAAACCACTCATAGGAACTACATGATGCAGATTTTTTTTAACACATGGATCCTACATGCAAGACCTTTATCATAAAAATCTCTTATATGCACAGCATAAATCAGATTATAAGTTAAATTCAAGGCATGCTTTATCTTAATGCAAAAGCTAGAATTAAAGAAGAAGGGAAAGAGGGGACCTACCTCTCAAGGTGTTCCTTCTTGAGATATCAAAGATAAAGGGATCCTTGTTGCTTTAGAAGGAGTGGCAATGCTCCAAAATATAAGGGTATGCTTGAGAGAAAAGAGAGTGGATTGCAAAAAACAGTAGATAGCTCGCACTAGGTCTTCTTAAGATGATAAAATTAGCTCTTCAAATCATCAAGGGAGGGAAGAAGACCAAATAGTTGCCTATGGATGTCTTTATATAGGCATTTTTCAAAGGGTAACACCTAGAGAATACAAGGAGCCTCGTAAACGAAGAGTCTGGAAAGATTCCATGGCATATTCGTTGGCGGAGGTAACAGCCATGGGAGGTAGAAAGCCCGCAGCCAGCAGCCTGAGAAGTGGCTATGCGCCAACTTGGTGCGCCAGGTAGGTGCATCAGCTAGGTGCGCCACTTCTGTGCTCCTTCTTGGTGAGCTAGCTAAATGCTCTACATTGGTGCTCTACCGGTGCTCTACCTTGGTGCTCCACCTTGGTGCTCTCCCCTACCTGTCTAGATTTCTAATTGGGCTACAGGCCTGTTGCAAGCTTAGGGTTGGTCTGGCTAATGGGATTAGGTTTGCCACATCCAAAGTAACATTTGGAAAGCTTATCTATGAGTCACCTCAAAATCGGGGTGTCTACAGTAGTTGTACTACAGGCATCATATTCAGTTTCCTGTGTGTATTTTGCTACACATCCTTGTTTTTTACTGTCCCCAAATATAACACCTGAACAAGTGTCCTGAAGTGGACTTTCTATCATCTTTTTCACCACCAAAATCTGCATCAGTATAACCAAGCTCTTCCGCTTGATATGTAAGCTTGTGGTGCAATAGTCCTTTTATATATTTCATTATTCTTTTAACAGCTTCCCAATGTATCGTTCCGATATTACTTTGATACCTACTTACCAAACGTACAGAATATGTCAAGTCCGGTCTAGTACACAACATTACATACATAAAACTTCCAACCGCTTAGGCATATGGTACTTTTAAAGGTTGTTGTCCCTTTCCAGGACATTGGTCCTTACTTAATCTTTTCGCATACACATATGGTGTAGGTGTCGATGTGTTATTTTGCATTCCAAACCTTTTAAGTACAGTACGTAGGTACTTCTTTTGACTTAAACTCAATATTTTAGATTTCCAATCTCTAAACATCTGTATTCGAAGAACATAAGATGCTTCTCCTATGTCATTCATTTTAAATTTCAAACTAAATTCTTTTTTCATTTTATTTAACAAGTTATTGTCAATTCCAGTAAGCAAAATATCATCCAAAACAAGAATAATGTTACAAATTTACTTTCACTTTTCATGACATATGCACAATTATCCAATCTATTTGAAACAAACCTCATCTGGACAATTGCATCATGAAATTTAAAATACCATTGTCTTGATGATTGTTTTAAACCATATATTAACTTGTTTAATTTGCACACTTTATTATTTTCCACCTAGAATCCTTCAAGTTAACACATATAAATATCATCTTGCAAATCTCCATTCAAAAATGTAGTTTTTACATCAATTTGATGTAATTCTAAAACTAAGTATGCTACTATAGCCAATATCATTCTTATTGAAGCGAACTTAGCTATAAGAGAATAAATCTCCTGAAAATAAATTTCAGGCTTTTGTGTAAAGTCCTTGGCAACTAAACAGACCTTATATTTATCAATAGACCCATCAACCTTCAATTTCTTCTTGAATATCCATTTGCATTCTATAGCCTTCCTATCTTTCACATAATTCCCAAACATTATTCTTTTTCATAGAATTAATTTCATTATCCATGGCTTCAAGTCATAAATTTTTATCATGTGATTCAATCACATCTTTATATGACATGGGTTCTGTGTGATTTTCCTCTTCTATATCAACTAATAAGCATAAAAACTCACATGAGTATAAATGATAATTATCCATTCATGAAGGTTGAAATCTTATTCTTTTATTTCCAACAAGCGCTTGTTGTTGTTCATTTTCTTGTATAAGTTCGTTTTAATCTTCTATGTTGGGTTCTCCATGTTGGTCTTCACCCATAATTCCCATGGGTTCAAATGTATTTTTCATATTAGGTTGACATTCCCCTTTATTTCCAAGGTTTTCTTCTAGAATATCATTGAAATAATCATCCCCTATTATCTATAGAGATTCCTTATCATTATTTTGTTCCTCTTCCTCCAAATCTTCTAAGAATATGGCATCTCTATATTCAATAATTTCTTTTTCTTTATGGTAAAATTTATAACCAAAAGAATTCTTACAATAGCCTATAAATCTGCATTTAAGTGTTCTAGATTCTAACTTATCTCTTAACTGTCTGGGAATAAGTACATAGGCTATAGATCCCTATTTCTTTAAATAATGCAAATTAAGCTTTGCTCTAGTCTACAACTCATAAAGTGTGCTAGGTACAGATTTAGTGAGTATTCTATTCAACATATGATTTGCTGTAAACAAAGTTTTTCCCTAAAACCTTTTGGAGAAACCTGAATGTGAAAGTATGCATCTAACATAATTCATGAGAGTTCTGTTTTTACATTCCGCCACACCATTTTATTGTGATGTATAAGACATTGTTGTATGTCTTTAATTCCATGCATTTCACAATACAATTCAAATTCTTTTGCATTATATTCTCCATCTCTTTCTGACCTTAACACCTTAATGTTCCTTCCAAGTTGTTTTTCTACTTCTCTCTTATATTTCTTAAAATATGTTAATACCTCACTTTTATGAGATATTAAATATATATAAGTATATCTAGAAAAATCATCTATGAAAGTCACAAAATATTCCTTATGATTATATGTTTTAACACTAAGTGGACCACACACATTAGAATGAATTAAGTCCAATAATTAATTCATTCGATCTATGTCCATTTCCAAAAGGTTTCTTAGTCATTTTTCCAACTAAGTAACATTGACATTTTTTTAATTCCATGTCTTTAATATCAGACAACATGTTCATTTTAATCATTTAATTTATTTTAGATTTATTAACATACACCAATCTCAAATGCCACAATTCACATTCCGATAAATGACACAAGGAATAACCAGAAGCCACATCAATATTATTCATTTCATTATTCATTATTGATTACAGAAATGCGAAACAAATCATGTTTTAGTACATAAAAATCTATAGCAAATTTTTTTTTATCTTTCCCAATGGACACACATTTATTGTAAAAATGCACTTCCAAACCATTTTTCATTAGAACGTCCACGAAGATAAGATTCCGCCTCATGTCAGGTGCATAGAGGACATCCTTTAATACCATAACACTGTCTCCCAAATCCAAACGATAGGTATCAATTCTTTCCACATCTAAATAGGTATTATTACTCATATAAATGCATTGTTTCCCAGAACTGTATTCTTTAAAGGATTCCAATCCCTCTTTAGTTTTAGATATGTGCCGAGTGGCACCTAAATCCGCTCACCAATCGTTGGAACTAGGGACTACAACATTATTACACTCCACTATGCCAACAAAGACTTTTTTATTCTTTGAATTTTGTTCCAAGTTCTTGCCTTTATTTCTATTTCTATTTGGACAATTTGATCTATATATAATGACCAAATTGACCACATAGATAGCAAGATCCACGTGGTTCATCAAGCGGTGACCAGCTCTTGAATTTTGTCCTATTCGGTCCAGTTCTTCTGTTCTAGTCTATGTCTTTCCTGGGCTTCTGAAAAGCGACATTTTCTTCAAGATTGGTTTCATAACACTTCCGGCTAACCATGATTTCTCATTCTATTCCCAACCTAATTGACAATTCACTGAGTTGAAGTAGGGTTAACCTTAGAGATGTGGTTATCATATCAAAACGATGTAACAAACTATTTAATATGGTTGCTATCTGTAGTTTTTCAGGTATAGACATTCCTTTAGTAGCTAAGTCTTTTGCCATGATAATTATGTTATTAACATGTTCCACTACACTTTGTTCCTCAAGCATTTTGTTAGAGTTATATTTCTAAATGAGAAGTTGTGTATTCATTTCAGTTGTTTTATCATATTTCTCCTTCAAGGCATTCCACAAAGTATATGCAGTATTGTATGTTTCAAAATACTTTATTAAACTATCCTCCATAAACATGAACATAAGACTTTTAGTGTTCTTATCTTCTATTTTCCATTTTTCTAATTTTCTAACTTCCACTTCAGAAGTGCCAGAATTTATTTCTGGAGGTTTAGTTTCAATAATATGTTCTAGATTGTCATATATTAATGCATAACTAATTTTTTTGTGCCACATCTCATAGTTAACCCCATTCAACTTCTCAACTTTTGCCAATTCGGTTGTGATCAACTTGGTAGCCATACTTTTAATTCTATAATAAATATAATTAAATTTAAAATCTTGCTATCTTTCAATAAGCATTATACAATCAACTAATAATAAGAACAAACTAACATGCACAGTATCCAATTAAATAACATGCAATAATAATTAATATCAAATAGAATCAAACAATTAATAATATAAAAAAATATAAAATTTCAAAAAAAAAAAAGAATATAAATATGCAATATTTGTTATACAGTAAATTTTTTATTTAATAAAAACATACCAAAAATAATAACTAAGGACGATCAATTACCAACAAGCTGTATCAAACTATATGCCACTAAATTAGAAAAATTATTCAAACTACTAAGCATGCAAATATAAATCAATTAACAGTAACAAATCTTTCTTTAAAAAATGCAAAAATAAATAAACAATAAAACAAAACATGTGAACATCTGATAAGTAATAAAATAATGAAAAGAGAGACAAACATGTAATATCTGAATTCTAATTCACGCAAAACAGTGATTAAAATAATGATTCTATTGTAAACAGTGAGACAATCTAATAGAATAATGACTCAAATAATGGAAACAATGGAAAAACAAGTAGAAAAAAAAACGCATGAACTAGAGAAACAAAGATAGGACGGAGAAGGAAAAAAGAGAGGAAAGAATCAGTTTCATGTGATGCCATGTGGGAAGGAAATGTCGTGTGGGATCGTGGGATGGAATTACGTGATCGGAGGGGGAGAGCTGAGGGGGACAAGGGCGGAGGAGGTGCGCGAGCACGGAGGCAGAGGGACAGGTCGGATCGAGGCAGGGAAAGAGAAAAGGAGTAGTCGTCGGAGGGGAAAAAAAGGAGAGAGATCGAGAAGATCGACTGATCGAGGTAAGCCAGCTCTGATACCATTGATGAAGCAACCGCGACGGCGACTCGGTGGTGGAATCACGATTTGGAGCTCCGACAGATAAGTATTCCAATGATGGTATTGTTTCTTTTTTTTGTTCTCTATCTTAAACCATCAACCATTATCACTATTTCTAGGAAACATTTCTAACCGTTATTTCCCACCACCCTAAACCACTCCACTCTACGATTTCCGACATCATCACCGACAGCAGTTACATGATCATGGTCTTCGTTGACCATGGTCTAACATTTTGGGGTCTATTTGTTTGTGTATCACTAAGGATGGATTGTTTAAAAAGTGATGACATGATAAGAAAATAATTTTTGTTTAGTAGAAAGAGGGAAAAAGAAATCCAAAAAGCTCATAAGACTCAACCTTTTTTGAATATAAGCTTATTGACACAAAAAAAACACAATCGTCTAAAAGGGATGTTCAATAATATAACACTGTAGAATCATTCTTACAAAAAAGGAAGAGAGACCTTGAGGCCGCCTGGAAGGCGAGCTCTCTCGCCGTGAGGGTTGGAGAGCTTGAAGCGGAGGAACGTCTTGTTTCAACCACCGGACTCCGGCTGCTGGCCGACATGGAGGACTGCAGGGGGGTGGATCGCCACACGTCGACGAAGATGGGCAGCGGTCATCTCGCCGGGGAGGGTTTCGGAAAGGCGTCCTACTTCAGGAACCTGCAGGTTGTGGATCGAGACAACAGTCTAGTTCCAACCACCGGACTCCTACTGCTGGCCGACCATCTTGGTTGCTATGTCGTCAAAGGTAATGGAGCAAAGTCTGTTCCATCTCCTCCTTGCCTTCGCAGACTTGGTTACCTCTACCGACGGAAAAAGAGAATGCAGGTACGCGGCAAGGGGAAGCATCTTCCCTCCCCCCTCAGGGCTGAACCAGACCTTCTCTCTGGTTCTTTGCTCTGCCCTGCTCCATCCTTTTACTTCGACGATTTGTCGAATGGTTTGCGTCTTATTCGGTGCAAGACGGGCAGATTTCTAACTTTGCATGTTCTAGCTGATTTTGCCCCTCTTCCTTCTCTGTTGGGCGAAATAGGCCCTACTGCTACTATTGATGTCGTTTTTCTTTGTCGGTGTCTTCGTGGTGACTGGTTTATTTTTACGAAATATTGTTATATTGCTGATAATCACAGATCGTGATGAATATCTGTTTGATCTAGCTTTGTCTGGTCTTTTTACACCAGTAACGGGAGGTGTCCTTTTTCGACGATGCCCAGTAGGGTTGGGTATCTTCCCAGGCCATCCTTAACTCTGGAAGAGTTTAATCCTGCCATCTGCGGGGAGTTTAATATCCCTTCGGATACCCTTATCCCCTCCTCCTCTGATATGATTGTAAGTCCTGTTTTTGCTCCGTTGAGCAAATCGCCGGTTGGTGCTAATCGGTGCTCGCTCACTAGCCGCCGGTAGAGCGGTGAGTTTCCAGGTTCCGATAGAGGAAATTACTTCCCTATAATACCCTCCATGTGGAACTACACGAAATTTAATTCCCCCGTCTGCTGCTTCGGGGATTTCCTTGGAAACTGTTTCGAAAACTCTGGAAATTACTGATGAATGCAATTCGGCATTAAATGCGCACTGTTGCTCGTACTCTCTTGACACTCATTACGTGCACTCTCCGCATTTTTTAAATGATAATAAAAATTTGGAATATGAAGCGTTACACATTCGCACAGGGAAAATCTCTGACTCAGAGATTTCCTCTGACAGCGGAGATGTGAGAAGCCATCCTTTTCGGCATGTCCTGACACTGGACCTTCCTCTCCTCTCTCTCTTTCTTACGAACGGAGATATCTTTTCTCTGGTTCGAGTTTGCCTGTTATAGGCTCTCTTACCGTTGTGCAAATATTCCTTTGGTCTATTTAAGAAAGAAAGGAACAATAGAATTTTCAAGGACACTCTCAAAAGTAAATGTTTGATTGTTAATGACATTATATCTTTGATTATTTTGCTGGGTTGAGTGTTTCGGTGCAGGTTTTGAAAAAAATGAGACTCTGCATTCCTTCTCTTCCTTGCAGCACACTATAGGCATGGATATTGATTCTTTGGCTGCAAATTCTGAGCAGCATGCTGGGGATGAAAATGTGTCCACCCCTGCTCTTGTGGACGATAATCCCCTTTGATTAGTCAAATTCTTATTGGCCGTTGTTTTACCTTATTTACTCTGACACTCTCTTTTGGGTCTATAATATTTTTTAAGTCTCTATATTTTGGCTCCGTGCTCCTTACCTGTGGAGCTACTTTACTGTAATATTGTCACAATACTTGGACTTTTATGTGTGGTATGCTTTTGGAATAAATAAAAAATAGATTACCGATTTCAAAAAAATAATAATATAACACTGCACTCTTTGTTGACAGAAATTCCTATATGATTACCAATGATATTATTTCCATGTTTTACTGTTGGATAGATTGTTTGGGCACAGGTTTTGAAAGGAATGAAACTCTACACTCTTTATCCTCCTTCCAGCAAAAGAGAGAGTTGGAATAAGTTTCGATGGCTCCTAATATTTTTTTTTGGTAAACGGTAGTTGTATTTCTTTCAATATCATCAAAAATTACATTCACAGTAAGATAGTGTTTAAAGTCCATATGAATATTACAAAAGTTTCCCCGTCACACAGCAGGTGACCGAAAGCCCAAAAAATGAGATGTCCAAGTGTTGATGAGAAATAAGACAATCAACACAGAAAGCTGGATCAACCAGCCCCAAAAAAATGTAAGATCCTGTGAGATACAAGTTCAATATTAACCAATGGTTAAAAATGGCCTTGAATCGATGGGGTGCCAAGGGCCATCTCACAATCGGGAGCCAAGTCCTGCTCTCCCTCTCTGCTCTGTCTAATAGCAGACACAGCCAGTAAATTCTCAGCCTTCTCAAATCCTGTAGCCAAAGAATCTACCCAACAATGAAACATAGCAATAATGTCATTGAAAATCATAAATAGATTTCTATGTAAATTCCTGAAGATTCTATTATTTCTCTTTTGCCAAACAAACCAAAAAACAACAAGTACCAAACTGTGTGCACCATCTAGGGTGACAGTAAATTTAAAGGCAGGAGGGATGGCAAGTAAGTCCTCTATTGAATTGAAAGCTGGGTACATGTATTCATTGGAAAGTGAGTGCCAAATTGACTGCACAAAGGGATAGAATAAAAGCAGATGCATCACAGTTTCAAAAGAGGAGCAAAAAACGCATGCATCATTGCCCAGCCATCCTTTCTTCAGTAAGTTCTCTTTAGTAAGAATTCGATTGCATAATACAAGCTATGCAAATAGTTTAATTTTTAAAGGCACCC
Source organism: Posidonia australis (assembly GCA_024699735.1). Lineage (NCBI taxonomy): Eukaryota > Viridiplantae > Streptophyta > Magnoliopsida > Alismatales > Posidoniaceae > Posidonia > Posidonia australis. The sequence continues at coordinate 40,412 of JAMKQA010005577.1, forward strand.
AACAATCCCAGACATCATGTAAAAACTTAAAACGAAGACCACCATCATTTATCACCTCATAGCATGATTTTACTGTGAAAGAGTTATGAGTGGGAAGCCAAATCAGATTGTCATGTGCATTTGTAATACTAACACTACTAAGAATAGAATGCCAAGTATTTATTTGTTCATTTACAGTGACAGCACCTCCCAACGAAGATAAATTACCAAACAAAGCATTGGAATCCTCTATACTGGCTTCAAAAACTTTAAATACAGAAGCCTTTTTGTGTCTGGCTAGATTATATAAATCTGGTAAGACATTTTTAAGTTTTGCACTATTCCACCATTTATTTTCCCAAAATAAAGTGTTTCTTCCATTTTGTACCTGGAAAGCAGAAAAACCATTGATAATATCAAAACACTTTTTAAGTTCTTGCCATAAAGGGGATGCTCTCTTGTTAGATAAGTTTAAAATAGCTCCAAAGCCATTTCTAGCACAATACTTTGCAATTACTATCTCTTTCCATTTGAGTGAAGAGGTGTCAGACAATAATTGCCAAAGCAGTTTGCATTTTAAAGCCAAGTTAAAATTGGCCAAATTAATAATGCCCCAACCCTATTGTGCCTTGGATCTACAAATGGCTTTCCATTTGACTAAATGGCGGACATTATTAGAAGGAGAAGCATTCCACAGAAATCGACATCTTAGCTTATCAATAGCTTTGGCCACACTGGTGGGAAGATGTAGAACTGACAAGTAATATGTGGGAATGGCGGATAAAACAGAATTTACCAGAGTAAGCCGACCCCCCAAAGAAAGATATTTTCCTTTCCAATTGGATAGTTTTTTTGTGATTTTTTCAACAAATGGGGACCAATCCTGGAAGTTAGACTTCCTATAGTGCAGTGGCAAACCAAGATATTTTATGGGCAGATTATCAATGCTGCAACCCAGGATTTGAGAAGTCCTAGAGGTAAAATCAGTAGTGATACCCAAGCTAGTAATTGAGGATTTAGTGAAGTTTATTTTGAGTCTAGAGCATGACTGGAAACAACAAAGAATTCTCTTAACATTTACCAAAACCTCTTCCCTAGCTGAAAGAAATAGGATTGTGTCATCTGCATATTGAATATTCAAT
>JAMKQA010005578.1:0-41957 GCA_024699735.1 Posidonia australis
CAAAATTGGGGTGTCTACACAAGGAAAACAGCAAAAAGAAAACAACAGCTACAAAAGCAATGCATGATCCATGTCAAAGGAAATGGTCATTGCATACTATAAAATTGTGTAAGAATCCCTATTACGCATGAGAAAGGTATGAGATGCCTTGTATGCCCGACTAGTTGGTCCTTCATGGTTTTACACTTTCTTAAATGGCTATGTAGGCTTGAAACCCATTTCTGTATGCTCGGAGGTGATATGCAATGCCATGCTTTGCCTATACGGATAAAGTAAACTGATTGATGGGTCAAGTGCTTAGACATGCTTCCCAATGTTGGATTCAGATGCCCTGACACAACGAGATAGGGTTGCTGACTTCCATACTCATCGAAATGCATTGCTAGTGGAGACATTGATGTACGAAGCTAAGAATCATGTAGTAGTGAGCATAAAGTATCCAAAAGCAAAGCCAAGAACACAGGGACTAAAATCATCGAAGATAATTGCTTAAAACAGGGCTCAACGCTATTGCTTGAGTACTAAACCAGAGTAGGTGCGCCAGATTGGTGTGCCAACCAGGTACGCTGATATGGTGTGCCAGTTTGGTGCTCTACTTCGTGCCCTATTTCAGACAACAAACAAGATGCCATTCAAGGCTATATGCATGTATTCAATCGAGCTTATGGTTAACTAATGAGCTATCCTAGATGCATGATAACACACTTGCATTGATAAACAACATCCAAATGCTCTCCTCCTCTCTCCTCACTTCCATGGTTGTTCATGGATTCCCTTGGTTGTAACAGCCATGGACCTCAGGTGCGGGCTTTAGGAAGTGTTACAGTCATCCACGATGAGTGGTGGGAGTAAGGGGAAGGTGCAAATGCAATAAAAACATCATGAATGCAACATGGCTTCTCGCCACCCTCATGGGTTTCCCTATCAGTCATGAGTCCATTCAGCCATGGGAAGGCTTGGAGACATGAGATATCAGTCTAGGGGCGACTTGGAGGATGGAAGAGAAGAGATGAATGACATGCAATGAACAAGGTGTGAGCCACAACCCATGCTCAGTGGCCAATGGCCTCGCACAGACCATGACCCACCACTAGAAAATTGATCAATGCAAACAACAGATATACTCAGACACGATCATGTTCATAGAAAAAACTAATAAGATATAGCATGGAAGGTCTAGCTACAAAGGAAAGAAAAAAGTAGCTTACTTGTGTTGTCCTTCCGGACGATGGCTCACGTAAGGTTCTCCCCAGTGGCTCGGGATGTGGCTGGGTGTTAGGAGGTTCAAAAGATGCTCAGGGATTCAGAGGATGCTCTAGAAGGCTTGAGGGATGAGTGCATGGAGTGCCAAGAAGAAGTCCCGTAAAGGGCTTGGGTGGTCTTTTAAAAGAGATGGAAATTTAGAGTCCTTGGATTCCAAGGGGCTCACATAGGCTAGCCTAGGAATATAAATTAGGTTGAGGGCACAATTGTCATCCCATGTGTGGGGGTTACAAAGGGTGGAGAAGTTGGATAGCCAGAAGGCAATGCCCTAAAACTAGGCAATGCACCAAGTTGCTGTTGCAACATAGTGCACCATGTCGGCGCATCAACATGGTGCAAGTGCGCCAAGTTGGTGTTGCAACATAGTGCACCATGATGGTGCGCACCATGTTGATGCGTCAACATGGTGTGCCTAGTTTAAGTTTAGGTTTGTCCTTTAGTTATTTGGATTATCAATCAAGCTATTGAGCTTGTGTTTGGGTGTAGGGTTGCAATTTGAGTTGGTCTGAGATATCTGCTTGGCCTCGGATGTTGGTAAAAGTGGTTAGGTTTGCCACATCCAATGCAAGTCCTTATGAAAGATTTGTCGATGAGCTGCCCCAAAATCGGGGTGCCTACAGATGCTCCTCCCTGAGCGAGGTCAATGGAATCGAAATCGATGCTCAGGGTTGAAAAAGACACCCCACCTAAAGCATGTGGGAAGGTGATGTCTACTGTTACCGATGAGTCACTTATTCGGTGGATGCACCACAAGTCATGACTCACTGCAAGGATGCGAATGTGATATTAAACAATGTTTATGCAAAAAAGTAGATATGATAGAAGTGGGAACACAAGTGCAATGCTAGGATGCTGGCTTTGCATGCTACTACGTGCTAATGGCATGTGCTAATGCATATGGTGAGGCTGAATGCAGTGCAAGTGTTTGCAAAGCTCTACTGGGGCTACGCGTGACAATTATCATGACATAATTACCTAACATCAGGTAATGGTATACAGTGAAAAGCAATGAGGTGCAATGCTCACATGAGGGCATAATGCAATGGGATGCGATTATATGCTACTACAAAACAAAGTGGTATGATGCGATGCAGTGTTGGGGCATGATAAGTTGTTGGACTCATTGACCGGATAGTTGGGGTTACCATCCCATCACTAAGAAAGGCATGGCAAGGTGATCAATCATGCCAGCCGAGATGTAGGACATTTTATCGGATGTCATCCGACTCCAAATAGCATGATAGTTATCAACTGAGTAGTTTGGGTTACCAACCTAATAGAGGAAGTTGCATGACTAATCATAAAATTTGTCAAGCAAGGAAAAGAAAATCCTACCTGCAATGATGGGGCAAAAAGAAGAGGGCCATTCAAACTTCACCAACCAAGACAAAAATCCAAAAAGGAGCAATCAAGACCTCGTCTGCCCGAAGTGAAGTCACAAAAAGAGGTATCATTCATCAAAGTGAAAACCATGAAAATGGATTCCATTCGCTTGAACGGAAATTTAGAGAAGCAAGCAAGATTTCGTTTGCCCAGAGTGAAGCCACAAAAAGAGGTTTTGTTTGCCAAATGAAAACCATGAAAATGGATTATGCTTGCCTGAACAGAAATCTGGAAAAGCAAGACTTTGTTCGCTTGGAGCAAAGCCACGAAAGGAGGTTTCATTCGGTCAAACGAAAACCACGAAAAAATGGATTCGTTTGCCGAAACGGAAATCCAGAAAGGCAAGCAAGACATCATCCACCTGAAGTAGAGTCACGAAAAGAGGTTTCGTTCGCCCAAACAAAAAGCACAAAAAATGAATTCCGTTTGCCCAAACGGAAAACTAGAAAAGCAAACAAGACTTCATCTACTAGGAGCAAAGCTATGAAAAGTGGTATCATTTACCCAAATGAAAACCATGACAAATGGATTCCGTTCACTCGAATGGAAATCTGGAGAAGCAAGCAAGACTTCGTCTACTCGGAGTGAAACCACGAAAAGAGGTTTCGTTTGCTAGAATGAAAATCACAAAAAATGGATTCCATTCGCCTAAATGTGTAAGAGATCTCTTTGTGTTTGTTCCTTATCTGACATGGAAGCTCGAGATCTGATGTGTAGTTGAGGTTGTGGATTCACTAGCTCATCAAATCAACAGTTGGATGTTGTTCGATGGCTTCCTCATGCAATGAAGCTGCTTCTTTCCTTTCAAAACAAACAAATCAGGATTAGACTGAGGTGAAGTAAACAAAAATTAGAAATAACATGGAAAAACATGATTGGATGACCCAAATACTTACCAGGGTTTTGTCCCCACATGCATATGTTATAGGTCTTATATGAAATGCAGTGATAAAATGAAAAAGATGTAATCGAACAATGCACCCATCACCCTTGTGAATGCATCATAGATGTGGAAGTGGAGGCGCGAACGAAGAGTTGGGACTGAAGAGAAAATTAGGGGCTCCTTGCGAAAATCAGATAGGACTTCGCAAAGGTTCGCTGTCTCTAAATAGACTCTCTAAGAATTAAAAGGCCTCCCTTGACCTAAGGGGTCTAAGGGTCTATTTATAGATGCCAGGATGTGAGGAATCTCATCAAAATAGATTCTGGAAGCTTCTAGAAGCAAGGAATTCAAAAACAAGATATTTTATTCTCGTCGCCCATGAAGCAGGTGACACATTCAAATGAGTTGTCGCCGATACTAGCGTCGAGCTCTAAATATCTCTTCGTTTAAAAATAAAATCCAAAACTGCTTCAATAAATATTTAGCAATTGTGAACGACTCGTCTTGACTTTTTCAAACTTTCTGGAAATCACTAGAATATTCTAGAAGGTATTTGAATTTAAAATCAAATTTTAAATCCAAATTCAAAGTTAAAATCAAATTTAAAAGATAAAATCCCCAATAATTATGAGAATTAAATATATCTATAAAAAATTCAATTCTTGTAATTAAATAAATATTCAGAAATTAAGCACATGTTGAAATTATCTTATTAAATTATAGATAATTCTAGCATTGTAAAAGTGATAATTAATATCATATCTTGTTTTGGACAACGATAAAAATATATGATATTAATCCTAACGTCATCTACTTTTCTTGAAGTTTCTGGAGTTTTTGTTATTAATAAAGATTTATATGATATTCCATAAATAAATAAATACATAGAAAATCCTAGAAATTATAATAATCATGGGAAAATTAATGATAATATTTATAAATATTCCATATATTATATTAAAGCCCAGGATGACATGTTGTTACGAGAGGACTCATACCAAAACATTCAAGGATCTCAAGCTACCACTAGCTTGAGTAGGTTAGCTCTGCCACAGCTAACAACCATGAACTCAGTAAAATAAAGAATATTTTCAAAGAAAACATGAAATATCTAGAAGATAGAGTAGAAGATCCTCAGTCCTATGATCTAGGGAGCCTCAAAGGTTCCTATCCTAAATAACTCTAGGAAATGTAAAAATGGGATATCTACAGATGCCCCTCCTTGGAGGTGATCTTGGAGCAAGATTCGCTATAAGGTAAAAATGATATCTCGATTGAGCATTTCCTAGAAAGAGGAGCTCGCTCTCAAATAGCCTGCCATAGTTGGACCACTAGAGGAAGAATAAAGAAGGGAATAGACTCGATTTCGAGAGCAGGTCACACAACCGAGTGGTTCATTTAACATTGCCGTCATATTGAAGGCTTAGTCATAGAGGGGTCTAGTCGATTTCGGAGCTATGTATCACAGTCAGATGTCAAGACCATTTCAACCACGTAGAGATGTTACTTCAACGGGGCATAGACTATGGTCGGGGGGCATAACCATGGCTGACTAGGAGTGAAAAGGAGATGATCGTGGGGTAAGTACCCTAGCGTCGATCGAAAATAAAAAGGGATTGTGGCTTCTTATTTGATAGATTACTCAGATTGGAATAGCAAAAGGATAGTTGGGACTTAATTGATCTAGAAGGAGCACAATACTAAGGACTTTTAACTCTCTTGAAGAACATTGATCCATCAGTGCCTCCAGTTCGATTGCATGATTCCCTAATGCATGGATGCATGATTCAAGTAAACAGTAATGCAGATGCATGGTCAACATACGATGCAATGAATGGTCCATATGACAGGTTAGGCAAGCAGGGTACGGGTGGTCCCTAGCCATATAGACATATGCAAAATGCATGAATGCAATTTGTTCTATTCAAATGTTTTTCATCCTTGAGTGTGACCAGTACTCTAAGGAAAGGACCATCGTCACACAACTCTACTTGGCAAGTAAAGGGGTTCTACGAAAGAAGAACTAAGTGAGAGAGTGAACCCTTTCTTAGCCAAATTGAGGTTTTACCTCATGGTCAAGGCTGTGTTTGTGTACATGGTAGGGACTCCAAAGGCAGAAGCCCATTGCTTGATGTGATGCATGGTCGAGACTTCAACGCACACGGTAAGACTTGATGTAGCCTCACAGTAGGGTAGATGTCATGCACTTGGTGGGACTTGATGTAGCCTCACGGTAGAATTATGCTGTGACATGCACAATGGGACTTGATGTAGCCTCACAGTAGGATGATCGTGCTTGTGCGACAAGGTAGTAGGGGCTGGTGCGTCTAGTAGTCGTAGAATGTGAAGCGGCATTCTAGTCACCATTAATATAGGCGACAAGATATGTCACCTCTTCAATAGAAGTTATGTCTAGTCGCCTTTTTCAGAGCCGATGAGAAGAGTCTCTCCTATTCATATTCAAACTTAGGCTGTTCTAACAGGGGCTTATAAATAAAGGCCCTGGGGACCTTCTAGACGTCATCTTTCCTTGTTTTGAGATTTTCTCCTCCCTCCTACGTTAGCCATGAAGCTTCCATCATTCTCTTCCACTTTTTCTGTAAAGAGGGTGATCGACGTACCCAACCAACTGATGAAGACTTTTTGTGCGGATAAGGTATGTTTGTTAATGCCATAATTTTTGTTTTCCGTGTTCCTCCTACTATTCATATTTCTGTACTTCATGTGCCTCTCTATAATTAATTGCTTGTATTGTAGGTCGTAGTTAATCTTATAGATTGCCCAAATTTTCATAACTCCTTTCGTCATAGCCTCCCATGGATGTCATGTTTGCTTAATCGTGTGGAGGATAACAAACATCTCTTTGCACGTAGTGCTTTTGAAAATTTGTTGGCCCTTGTACGCACTCTTTTGCATTGGCCACTTTTACATGCATTAATGCCTTTCTAGAATTTCTAACGACCCCCAAGTCACTACCACTAAACCTAGCCACAAATTTTCATTTAATTAATTGTTTTATCTTTATTATTAACCAACAATTACACTAATGATGTAACTAAGGCTAAGTACTCTCAATAGGAAATAAGACTAATATACAATGGAAATAAACTAAACTAACACTCACCGGGATCGCTGATGTGTGGTGGTGTGACCCCTCATATATGCACTATCAAACAACAGCTACTATCCAACACCTGCCAAAAAGACACAAAACAAAGCACACGTGAGTGACCACTCAACGTTCACCCAGCATGCACCCCACCTATAACTCGGCAACCTATGCTGAGGGCAATCAAGCACAGGCATCACACCTGGATGCCGACAAACCAAACGTGCAATCTACCGATGCCTAGAACAACAAGCACTGACATCCCTCTCGGACACCGCAACACCAAGCTAGGCAGTCTACCACTACCCAACAAGCCACAAAATCACAAACCATGCCTTTAAAACTATTCTTTCCTTTTTCTTTGCAAAACCATCTGCGTGCACTTTTTAAAACCTTTTATGCATGCTCGAGAAATCCACTCTCGCCATCTCAAGCCCAAAATAATACCAAAAGAACAACTACAGAGACTCCGCTATGTACAACATGTTCCCCTTTGGACCCATACACTTCGCCAAGCCACGGAGCCTCTGCTCCCAAAACAACGGAGCCACTGCTCCCAAACACTATGCCTCAACAGGCACCAAAACGACGGCCTCTAATAGGCCCAGAGCCTAATTTTCCAAACCAAGACACCTTAGAAACACAACACAATCACAAACAGTGTGTCGAACTGCCCGGCGCCAAGTAGACAACACTAGCCACTAGTAGTCCACTGAGGAGCGACCACAGCGTTATGCACTACCACGGTGACGGCCACCTAGTGCAGGAGCGTTCACCATCCCACGATTCTCCCTCTTTAGAGAACCCTCAAAGAGCCAACCCCTCCCTGGGAAGGCTATCCTGTCTCTCAGGATGCTACCAACTATGGGACACGCGTCCCCAAGCACTGGCCACCACAAGGTACGCCTCCTCACAGTGCCCTCCACATGGTGCTCAAGAAGGAGTCTCATACCTCCACACCCGACAACACTTGAACCTCAGTGCTCACAGCGACAGTCGGAGTATCATACCTCCCCATCATGCCCCGAAACACCTCAATCCACGGACCTCAACCTCGGCCCTACGAACGACAGTCAAGGAGTATCATACCTCCAAGACACGACAAACACTTGCCTCAGTACGTTGGTCCCCAACGCAAACAGAAAGCACCGAAAAACTCTTTCTAAAACCATTTTCAAATCTGTACTTTTCTCTTTCCAAAACTCACTTTTTGGAAAACCTTTTCAAAACCATAAAATGTCCTTTAAAATTCAAGTAACATTGTGCCCAATAGTGGCACGGAAACCAAAGGTCGAGAAACCACAAACAAAACACAACCTCGATAGCTCTCATGTCAGGCCCAAGCAAAAGCACCTTGGGTGCGTCTGGGTTCATGAGCACCACACTCTACCCATGACCACAACCCAACAAAACACCAACAAAGCATTCTCTAAGTGTCAAGTCAACCCAGAAGACACCACAGCAAAGCAAACACAACCAGAACTCCATGCTCTAGCACCAAGTGTAAGACACCAGTTGGCTCGTGTCCCTCGGGAGCACAGCCAAATCAGCTTGAACACCTGCAACAATACCATTGAATACTCCATTTAGTGCACCACGCACAAAACCACACAAACCCTAGACCATGGAATGCTATCATTATCCCTAAGGTCCAATCTAAACCATTTGGAGAAAGAACCTATTATTTCTAAATCATTTCGTCTTTTATTCTACCCACACCCTAAGTGGGATCTTGCTAATTTATTTTAGGCAAATTCTACAATTATTCTAGTGGTTATCGTAATCATTTATTCCATTAAAGCGTTGGAAAACACCCTAGAAACCCTGACTGACCTGCGCATCTGGGCCACGCGCCTGGCCCATGCCCTAGGCAATTTCATCTAAATGCCAACAGAACCTGGACCAGGGGCTAGAACCACTACCAAACCCATGCATGTGGCCCGCACAATCAACCCGCGCCTCCAGTTTTTTGTTAGAATTCAGACAACCTGAGACAAGGGACCTAAATTTCGCCCGAAGTGGGAGCTCCAACCGGACCCCTCAAACAAACACCAAAAATTTCGAATAAAACATATGGGGTAGACCCTTGAGACTACTCCAAAACACAACAAACAAAACTGAAATCCATTCACCACACAACGAGATACGAATTTCCAAGCATAGAGAGGTCATAAATGACCCAAATCCAACAACCACCATAAATGGTTATAAATGCCACCATAAATCTCCAAAAATTCCTAAACACATTCCTAACATCCACACACATGCAATCCACACTATCATGCCCCTAAACATCAAGCTGGAAATTAAAAGGAAGCCTAAGGGGTGCGTACCTCCACCAAAGACGCTACGGCGATGATAGGGGCCTATCGGTAGGGTTCATGAGCTTGGGCAAATCTGATTAGTGACGTAGGCCTTCTTAATAGGGACTTCCCCTGGTTCTCAATCTATCCACAATAGAGTAGTGATGGACCTTGTTGCATAGGGCCCGCATAGGGTAGCTGAACATGTCTTCGTGTGAGGTTCATGCCTGTTCCGTCTTGAAATCCTTGCAAGCTTGGCGTGTCATCAGGCCAATAAGGATCATCAATCCATCCCCCTACTAGCCATCCGTTGCGTGATTCTGAGGGTAGCTCTCCATTGATGGGCTCCAACGGTGCATGTACCCATGTCGTCCCCACATCTACATTTTGATTCGCTCGGATGGTGACTACCCTCCCTTGATGCTTGAATTTGAGGCATTGATGTACTGAGGAGGCAACGACCATGACTTCCACTAACCAATATGTCCCTAGAATTAGAGGCTCAATTATTTTTGTTCCATGACGACGACAATTGTAGTAGTAGTCAGGGGTTTGATGGTAATGTCTAGCCAAGCTATACCAATTGCCTCTCTTATGCCTTTGTCATATGCTGCATAGGCGAGATGGTGCCCGGTGATCTGGTCTTCCTTAGCACCTACGTAGTCCAGGGTGGATATGGAGTAGACACTCCTACTTGCACTAGTATCAATGAGTACTCCCATCAGAGGAAGGTCATTGACTATCACAGAGATGATTAACAGGAGAGCGTGCTCCTCTAGCGACAACAATTCTGTATCTTCGAAGGTGATGTCCACCCACTCAGTATCCGTAATGCCCTCTCCAAATGGTACGGAAGAGTCTCCATGATCTAAACTGTTAGACAACTGCTGCTCATGGTTGAGAAAGATGTCGAGGTTATCTAGGAAGTTGGTGTCACTGACAAGCTCGTCTGGCTATGGTTGCCATGTATCATTTGTCCTCTCTTCCCATTCTTCATCTGACGGGACCTCCAAGATTGGTGTCTCTAGCTCCTCAAATTCTTCTTCCTCAGCATCATGTGGCCCTAAGTACTGGTTTACTTCTATACACTGAATGGTCACCACTTCAGCTGAAGCTGCATGTTGATTGTCCTTGGTGAACACATGGGCCACAGAATGATTCGAAAGAGGGTTCTGATGTATGTGCATCTTGGGCTGCCCTACATAAGCTATCCTCAATCTCTTTAGAGAGCAGTCCACATGATTTCCCCTTTGTCATTCAAGTCATATATTTTTTCTTTTACCACAAAACACTTATCAAAAGTATGTCCATTCCTTTGGTGGTAGGGAAAATATTAAGTCATATCTGTAGATCTCTACTCTCAACTAGCTTCCTGAAGACAACGCTGACTGCTTCTGGGAGTGGCAAATAGTGTTGTCCTTTTGATCCTTTGTAAACCTAAGGCAGGGGGACATTGTGGTAGCTTCGTTGCCCTTGTTGTTGCCCCTGTGGCTGCCCCCTATACTGATTGTTTGGTTGTGCTTGTTACGCATATATGGGGTAAGCTAGTAGCTGCTACTACTGCCATTGCAGTGGCTGTGGGCATTGTCGCGGATAATACATTGGAGGCCCTTGGTACTGACTTGTTTGAGGCTGTGGGGGATGTTGATACTATTACTGAGGTTGGGTTATAGATTCCTGATGTTGATGATCCTTGCGTCCCTACCAACCTTGTTGCATCGAGATCTGCACTATGCCCTCTGTAATCCCCTCTATGGTGTGCCTAGCGGCCTTCTTCTTACTTTTCCCCTCAAAATCCAAGAATAGCAAATCATCTTTGTTGTGTAGGACTTTAGTAGCACGTTGATATAGCTGGGGATACATTTGGAAGTCCCCCACTTGTAGGCCTATCCTGAGCATGCATGTAGTTTTTTTGGCTATGATTTCCACAGTATGACTCTCTGGGATGTAACACTCAGCCTTGGCTGCCATATCCCTCCATCGACTTGCACACGTGATGAAGTCTTTGATTGGCTTCATCTTCTCCACAAAGAGATCACCAATTGTAGGCTTATGTGTCATGAGGTGGCTGTATTGGCTTAGGAATTTCTCCTTCACCGTCTTGAAGTCACGAAGATCATACGCTGTGAGAGTGTCGAACCACTTCAGTGCCTCACCCTCTAATGTCTTGAAGAACCGGTAGACCATGAGCCCTACGTCATATTTGTAAGTGAGAGCATCCATGGTGAACATGGTCAAGTGACTCCTTAGGTCACTAGTTCCATCATATTTCCTCATCTTTGGCAGCTTGAATCCTAACGGTAGGGTGGAATGTGGGAACTTGGAAGTGTCAAAGCTAATGGGAGTTTTTGAGGTGACTCTTGCTTCTACTAATGCTTCTGCAATCATCCTTTTGATTTCTAGAATTTGGATGGATGATTGCCCCTAGCCCTGACATCCTTGAGCTTCATAGGGTTGGTATGGTTGAGGGGTGCCATAAGGTGGAGCGAAGGGTGAAGGATGAGGATAGTATGTGGTCATAGGTAGTGGTGCTGGTTGGGGTGCCCCTAGGTAGAGTGGTGGAATGTGGCCTAAGGATGATGGAGGAACTTGGTGGGTGAGTAGGCGAGGGTAGTGGCATACGGTACTAGTGGACTTTGGTTGGGAAAGTTGAGGGTAGGGCTTGGTGGTACCGTATAGGTGTTCCCTTGAGTAGGCTAGGTACGCATGGGTAATGGACCTTGGTGCGAGCTCAAGGAAGAGGGTCCAAGTGTAACCGGGGATTGTGGGTCCCCTACTATTCCCAAATGTTGATGCTGTGCTAGAAATTGGAGGACTTGATTAGCCGCCCCATCAGGCAATTGATGAGAGTTGGCTATCGTTGACCTTGTTCCAGTGGACATATGTGTGGGTGAGACACTATACGACTGGGAATATCCTATCTCCTCCTCTTCCTTGATGTCATCTTCAATTTGTTGCCCTTGGGCTTCACTTGTAGGAGGGAAGGTAGGGGTAGAGCCTTCAGACGAGTAGTCAAAGGGAATAGACACATAGGGGTATTGGCGGCGAGGCTTGTGCTATTTGAAGCTTGGAGTGTCTGGCTCTCCCATAGAGATTGTTTGAGTATTGAATAGGAACTCATGCTGCCCATGAACCTTGCTGGCTTGAGATATAGAAAGGAAGGAGGCTGCCATGCTACTGGTAGTTTGGGTTGTGCTCAATGTGGGAGTCACATCAAGGGGATCAACGTATGACCTCAACCACGTTTGCTGAACGTCAAATAGCATCTACTAGTCTCTTTTATTGTTTATTACAATCAACAAAAAAAGAAAAAGAAAATACAGACTCCGCGTATCACTACATTGTACCCTACTACAAAATGTCTAAAAGATAGGCAAAAGAGACATAGACTTAATGTAAAAGGAACTCGAAGAAGAAGTTCATGTTGTTATCGAACTGAGAACTAGAACTAGAGATTTGAACTAATGTCTCTACACCCGGTTAATCACACTCGCACACAAACTACACTATAGGCAAATCAATCAGTGTTCTCCTATCACGCCACCTGTAAATGTGGCAACACAAAATGTTGCCGATAGAGATGGCGATGCTGGAAGTCGTCAATCTGTAAGGCAGCTCATGCCCTTGGCTACTCCAGCAACTGAGATCTATCTTGGACAGAGCAAGCACCAAACAAACATAGTTATTCAATCAAATTCTAGACAGAGTGTAGTTTATAATGGGTTTGGAAATTAATTAGTGGCTTGATTAACCTACGTTCATTCAGTCAAGTAGGTTCCTATGGCAAGGGTGAGGCCAACTTCAGGGACACTAAGGTTCACTCGATAGGATTTTGGCTCTTTGGTATCGCTCTTTGACTTTCGTTAGTGTCCACCAAGAGGGCCTAGACTACGGATTTGTCTCTCTAAAGAGGGGCCCACAACCCAAGTTTCTTTCCTTAGAGTCAGTCCTAGCAAACCATAAAGCAATAAATAAACAAAGAATAACAAGATGACAAGTATCTACTAGGGCTTATTATGGGCTTAGAGAGAGGGGAGTCTGAAATAATAACATAGGACACTTTAGATTCCCTAATCTAATAATCACAACCAAGACAGAGCATGGGTGAGCGATTGGCACTGGCCCAGTTCACTCTACACGATTGATGAAATCAGACAAGAAATGCCAAAGAACTATAATATTGCTATCGAACAAGTAGTTTCCACCCTATTGGTGGATGAAAAATAAACCTAAAGATCGATAAAAAACAAAAAAACAGTGGACAGGAAAATTATTCAATTTTTAGTGATCCACGACACCACTGCAGATTGGAAAGAACTGTGCAAGTTACTAAAATCGAAAGATCTATAGTGAAATGCCTATGCTTGTTCTCATCGCCACACTAGGAGGCATCGTAGTGTGTTGCCAACTCTAGTCAGATGAGACACGTACTTAGGTCAAACGAGACACGTCGTCAGTGGTACAAGTGATTGGAGATCCAAACCCTTAATCACTAGAAGAAACCCAAAAAGAAGGGTCTAGGGTGTCACGAAACCCTATATGCATGACCCTCAGACCGAAAACGGCACCCAAATCTAAAAAAAGAAAAAAATAGAAGGGAAAAGAGATATGCTCATGTAGCACGAGAATTGGCTCAAAAGCTAGTCCCACCATGATCGCCTCTTTTTTGTAAGAGATCTCTTTGTGTTTGTCCTGATCTGATGTGGAAACCCAAGATCTGATGTGTACTTGAGGTTGTGGATTCACCGACTCATTGAATCAACAGCTAGATATTGTTCGGGGCCTTGCACGTGCAACGAAGATCCTCTTTTCTCGTCAAAGCAAACGAATCTGGATTGGATTGAGGTGAAGTAAACAAAAATCAGAAAGAACAGGGAAAAACATGACTGGATGACCCAAATACTAACCGAGGGGTTGTCCTCGCATGCATATGCTATGGGTCTAATATGAAATGTAGTGATAAAATTAAAAAGAAGTAATCGAATGATACTCTCTTCACCATTGTGAATGCATCATAGATGAGGAAGTGGAGGCGCGAACGAAGAGTTGGGACTGAAGAGAAAATGAGGGGCTCCTTGCGAAAATCCGATAGGACTTCACAAAGGTTCGCTCTCTCTGAGCAGACTCTCACAGAATCAAAAGGCCTCCCTTGACCTAAGGGGTCTATTTATAGATGCTAGGACGTGAGGAATCTCGTCAATACTAATTCTAGAAGCTTCTAGAAGCAAAGAATTAATAAACAAGATATTTTATTCTTGTTGCCCATGGAACAGGCAACACATTCAAATGAGTCACTGCCCATACTAACGCTGAGCTTTAAATATCTCTTCCTTTAAAAATAAAATGAAAAACCACTTTAACAAATATCTAGCAACTGTAAATGACTCATCCTGACTTTTTCAAACACTCTGGAAATCGCTAGAATATTCTAGAAGCTATTTGAATTTAAAATCCAAATTCAAAGTTAAAATCAAATTTTAAAGATAAAATCCCAAATAATTACGAGAATTAAATATATCTATAACAAATTCCAATCTAATAATTATATAAATATTCAAAAATTATGCACATGTTGAAATTTACTTTTTAATTTATAAATATTTCTGGCATTGAAAAAGTGATAATTATTATCATATCTCATTTTCCTGGTATTAATAAAGATTTATATGATATTCCATAATTAAATAAATACTTAGAAAATCCTAGATATTATAATAATCACGGAAAAAATCATGATAATATTTATAAATATCCCATATATTATATTAAAGCCTAGGATTACATGTTGTTACGAGAGGAGGACCTAGGATATCAGGTGCCTGTTGAGATGGCACTAGATTCTAGTCGCCTATGTAAGAGACGACTAGATGTGTCGCCTTCACATATGGCATCTTGGCTAGTCACCACTCTCGATGGCACCATCTAGTCTTTTGTATTTTACCTCCTGTATTTTATGTTAAATGCAGAGAAGTTCCTTAGAAGTCCAGAAAATACTTAGAAATCTCATGAAATCATTAAAACATCTTCTTTAAACTCAGAGAACTCAAATCTGCCACCAATTTGAGTAAGATGAGAGCATTTGCTCTACACAGCTAGCAACTCATATCAAAACATTCAAGGGTGTGAAGCCTGCCACTAGTTTGAGCAGGTTAGCTTTGCCACTGCTAACAACCTCAAACCTTCCTTGGGCACGAACAAACAAACATGGGCCATGAATGCCCCCAAATGAGAAAGAGTCATTCATGGCCCCCAACCACAGGGGCGTAACTAGAAACGTCCATACTACAAACATCATCCACTCTAACAAGTCTATGACTCAAAAGTAGATACAAAAAAACTTAAAAAGTGGCTATGCCAAGTAATCCCCTTGCGAGTGTACCATTAGACTGCTCTCTAATAAACTTGAATGATCCCAAATAATCACGATCATCCCACAGTTCTGCCAACAAATTTTACAGGAAGAGTGACCTACCACAACTTTCTTTGCAACCGAATTATTAGGTCTTAGCACAAAATCCATCTCAATGCTCCAATTGGTGTGCCATGCCCGTGTGCCATGCTTGTGTGCCATAATTGTGTGTTTTTTTGGTGTGCCACTGTTGTGTGCGAAAATGGTGTGCTAGTTTGGTGCACTTATATAGTGCATATCCCTAAGAAATCTGAACAATTGTCTGATGCTCTGCTACTTCAATGCTTGCCAAAACCCTTGGGTAATCACATGTTTCAATCCCATACACACTTTTCTCTCTTCACATTCAGGTTCTATTTACAAAGGCATTAAAAACAGTAGACACCCCAATTTTGCAGGATTATAGGTAGTCTCTTATGGAGTGGAATTTTGGTTGCTGGGCTCTCAACAACTTTTCACCAAAACCAACTTGACAACCTAACCTAGTTTCAACCACAAAAACTACCCTAAATCCTAATCCAAAACCCTAAACCTAATCTAAAACCCTAAATGAGCCTAAACACTAAACAATAACCCTAAATCTAATCCAAAACCATAAACTAGCCTAAAACCTAATCGAAAACCCTAAACCTAGCTTAAACCCTAATCCAAAACTCTAAACCTAATTAAAAACCCTAAACTAGATTAAACCCTACTCTAAAACCCGAAACCTAATCCAAAAGCTTAAACCTAGCCAAAACCCTAAACCTAACCCTAATCCAAAACCATAACAACCTAAAGCAACCTCTAACCACCTAAACAAACCCAAACCACTTCCCACTCCACCATAACAAACTATAACAACCTTTAACCACCTAAACAAACTTAACCACTTCCCACTCCATCACAACTACCCATAACAACCTATAACAACCTCTAACCACCTAAACAAACTAACCACTTCCCACTCAATCTAACAACTCTAGCAAACTTTCATAACAACCCTAACCTCTTCTCTAACCACTTAACCATATAACTTTATAAATACCCCCAT
Organism: Posidonia australis; assembly: GCA_024699735.1. Classification (NCBI taxonomy): domain Eukaryota; kingdom Viridiplantae; phylum Streptophyta; class Magnoliopsida; order Alismatales; family Posidoniaceae; genus Posidonia; species Posidonia australis. The sequence continues at coordinate 16,384 of JAMKQA010005578.1, forward strand.
TTGCAACATAGAAAGAGGGGGGAGAGAAAAAAAAAGCTTGAAAAATAAAGAAAAAAAACATGAAAAAGGAAAGGAAGTTTGAGAGGAGAGAAACCAAGGAAAGATCACCAATTAGAGACCTAAGGAAGCTCAAATTAGTGAGGAAAATTGGAGAGGAGAAATATCAGGGCTTAGGCCAGCTCCCGTCACGTCTCCAGCGAGCTCCATCGAGATTCTGCAGCCACCTCCACTGCCAACTCAGGTAAGCCACTGGACAGAGCTCATTTCCCTTCCATTTCATCCCTTGGGCCTTCCTTAACCTCCCTAGAGTCGTTCCAGTGGAGGAAGGAAGTTCATTGGCTGGAGTTTCCAGTTTGGTTAACTGTTGGACCCATTTTCGGCGAGCTAGGTGGGGAGAAGATCCACATAGTATTTTGAAGTCCCCGAGGGTGTGGGATAGGTAGGTTTCTTCTCCTCGAGCGTTTTCACCAACTAGAACGCCATGACAACCTCTCTGGAAGCCACTAGGAATAGCTCACCGTCTGCAACGCTTACCGTCACCGAAGAAGACTACTAGCAGTGGAGATCGTGTGGGCAACTCATGCGTCGCAACCATCTCCTACGCATTGATGAATCATCCTCTCCTTCCTCTTGACCATCCTGAGGTATAACTCGATGGCCCAAGGTCCTTGTTTCCTCCTACAATTGAGCTCGCTGGAGAAGATCGAGTCGACAACAAGCATGATCAGGAGGGGGAAGAGCAGCGCCATTCTTACCTCTGAGCCGTGGGAAATTCTCCCATCCGCACCGTCGAGCCTCCAAAAGCCCAGAATCAGCACTCCATCACCTCCAGAGTGGCATTTTCTTCTCTGGGCCCATCGCGACAATAACAAGGGAGGTGGGAGGAAGCCTTCGACCATTGGTTGCTAGATCGGAGCCACTGGATCTGCCCCTTTTTCTTCCCTCTTGCTCACAGGACACTTGGATGCTAGATCAGAGCCACTAGTTCTGTCCTTGGATCATGTCCCATTTGCCGTCGTCGGTGAGATGCGGTCGTCTGCGATCATCGGGCCTTCTTTTAAAAGTTTCTTTTAAAAATCTTCTTCTTCTTTTCCTTTCTTGCAACCAAGTCCTTTTATTTTGCATTTTAATAATGTATTGTTTTGTAAAATTGCAATGTGATCCTCATTATTTCCTTTTAATATTTCCCAAGCTTTAAATTTTGACATAAAACCCTCTGATTTAGTTTTCATTCATTTTGTTTTGTAATATTGTAGTGTGATCCTTATGATTTCCTTTTAATACTTCCCAAGCTTTAAATTTTAACGTAAAACCCTCTAATTTAGTTTTCATTCATTTTCACACCGAGCCTTGGGGCACTTCACCAAACCCTGATTGCATGATTTTTTGGTACAATTGCAAAGCTAACCCTGTAGATATAAATTTTTACTCAAATGAGCACAAAATTTCATTTTAAACCCTAAACTTCAGTAAATTTACATTGAATGCATGTTTTTATGGCATATTTGTAAATGAATCCTTGGAAGTTCATATTTTCAATCATGAGTCCACTATTTTGCACTTTTAACCTTGAATTTCTTCAAATTAACACTAAACATAGGTTTTACTGGAAGAATTACAAATTGGTCCCTAGGAATCCTAAATCTACAAAAAATGCACAGTTTTGTACATTTAACCTCCAAGTTCCTTAAAATTGCATAAAATGTGTTCTTTCAAACTTTTTAGCTGGTTTAACACTAAAATCTAAGCCTTTACTCTGGAACATGTAACTTTACTTAGGAGGTACATGTAATTCGTTTGGAGTATGACCAAAAGGGGGGCTCCATGATACCAAACACTCTGAGCTAAAATTGAATGGGGCATGGTAGGTTACGGACCTACCGACCACAAGGAAACGTGGTAAGTTCATTCTAAGTGACAGTTTAGGATATCAATTTGAACGATAGTTTGGGAGATCAGCCTAAGTGATAGTTTAGGATTTCAACCTAAATGATAGTTTAGGATATCAGCCTAAGTGATAGTTTAGGATATCAACCTAAATGATAGTTTAGGATATCAGCCTAAGTGATAGTTACAGATATCAACCTAAATGATAGTTTAGCATATCAGCCTGAGTGATAGTTTAGGATATCAGTCGGAGTGATAGTTTAGGATATCAGCCTAAATGATAGTTTAGGATATCAGCCTGAATGATAGTTTAGGATGTCAGCCTAAATGATAGTTTAGGATATCAGCCTAAGTGAAAGTTTAGGATATCAGCCTGAATAATAGTTTAGGATATCAGCCTGAGTGATAGTTTAGGATATTAGCCTACATGATAGTTTAGGATATCAACCTAAAAGATAGTTTAAGAAATCAACCCAAGTGATAGTTTAGGATATCGGCCAAAATGATAGTTTAGGATATCAGCCAAAGTGGTAGTTTAGGATATCAACCTAAGTGATAGTTTAAGATATCAGCCTAAGTGAAACTTTAGGATATCAGCCTAAGTGATAGTTTAGGATATCAGCCTAAGTGATAGTTTAGGATATCAGCCTGAATGATAGTTTAGAATATTAGCCTAAGTGATAGTTTAGGAGATCAGCCTAAATGATTGTTTAGGATAACAGCTTGAGTGATAGTTTAGGATATCAGCCTAAGTGATAGTTTAGGATATCAGCCTAAGTGATAGTTTAGAATATCAGCCTAAATGATAGTTTAGGATATCAGCCTAAAACACAATGCCTCTCGGGTTCAAAACCAAATTCATAAAAACTGGCTGGTAATTGGTTAAACACAATTCTTGTTTTATTCTAGGATTTTAGGACCATTCATAAGTCCAATCCAAGACAAACTACATTCCTTTTATTTCTCAAAATCCCATTCTTTTCTTATTCATTTCCACTTTTCTTTAATGATGTCACCTTGATCAGGGGTAACCAGGCACACAAGCATTAGGCAAGGACATCATTTCTCCTACCTCCATGCACTACCACGGTGAAATTCCCGTGTGGGATGCCACCACTGACCAACCGGCCTCAATTTCTTTCATATATGCATGGGGATACGTCTTTGACTAACGCCCCATTAGTGACCCTAACAGCTAGGTTCAATAACCTAGGCTCAGCCTACACCGTCAGTGACCCAAACAATTAGGTTCAATAACCTAGGCTTACCTACACTGTCATGAGCTCGGTGACCCAAACAACTAGGTTCAACAACCCAAGCTCAGCCTACTCCGTCTCAAGCTCAGCAACCATAGTCGTATCTGGCAACTGGTTCCATTGGAGTCTCATACTCCCACCACGTTGTCGACACCAACCGTCGTGGTTCCATAACTCGTTATTAGTGTTTCATTTTCAAAACACTTTAAGCTTTCCTTTTCAAAACTATTTCCATTTCCAATCGTTTTCATTGTTGGAATCTGTTTCCATACAACACCTGACCCTCCACTGGGGTCTCAACTCAATTCATTTAAAATCATGCTTTAAAAATCATTAATTGGATTTCATGCCCAAAACCACACACAATCAACCACTTTATTCACTTATAGGGTGTAAAACCCAAAACCATGCCTAAATCCACTGATTTGGATTCTATATTCCTCCATGTCATTTACAAGGGGAAAACATCACTAACACAAGCTTTACATACCATTAAAACCATTTATCCTTCATTTTATATTCACATTTATGTATATCAGGACTAGGGCAAAATCGACAGACCGAAACCAGGTTCAGTATACCAAAAATCCCTGGTTTAGTATATCGAACATTTTCAGCATGTCGAAAGTCCCTGATTCGGTCGATCAGATGATTTCGGCCTAGAGAAACCGGGTATCCTAGCTTAATCTGTCAGGATTTTGGTATACTGAATCCAATTCGGCATACCGAATTTCCCGCAACAGGGCATTCCCCTAATTTGGTCGACGAAATCGCCAGAAATGGGAGTCTCGATCAGACCTCCCAAACACCCATCACAATTTACCAATAAATCATGGGGTGTAGACCCATGAGTCTACTTGAAAACCCCTCAAACCATTCATGATTCCATTAACTACACAATTCACAAAAAAATCACAAAGGGATGAGACTCAAAACAACTACTGTACCCTTCATCCCAAAATTCTTACATATTCCTACTAATTTCAATCTTATCCGCAAGATATCTAGGTTTTCGTGCATTTCAACTCATTCTCATCGATTCCACTATTTTTCTATGCTTTTACATGCATTTATCATCATTTTCTTGCATTTAACATGATCTACTGGAAGCATGTAAACGAGCGAAGGAAAAGGGTCGTGTACCTTGAGTGGCACTTCGACGATCTTCATCACTCCTTCACGAGTCTCTTCTCGCCCCAGTGAAACCTCCTCCATCGGCGATCCTCGCAAACCACCGCCTCCTTTGCCATGCGCCATTCTTCCTTTCCTTCTCCTCTCTCAGTTCCCTTCCCTCTTTTCGCTTGCCTCTACCTATCTTTATCCTCTCCGCCTCCTACATCGCACTGGCCGTCCATCAAGTCGGACGAGACGGTGAAGCACAGGCTGCTGGCTTGTGGTGGCACGGGTGGGGAAAGAAGAAGAAGAAGAAGAAGAAGACGGGATGGTGGCTCGTGAGGGAGAGAGAAAAAGTGAGAAAGAAAAGAAGAAAAGACAAGCACGCAAATCGAGGCAACTGTGCATCCCAAATCAGATGCCACATTGGTCCCGAATCACAAACCAGAGCACAGAAAGCAAACGCAACTATCACACATCCAAGAAACAACAGATTATCCATTAGGAAACCAATTATACAATATTACAGTTAATTCCATGGTCTATAATTAGAAATGGATAATCAGGCCCAGATATCACAGTCCCAACAACAAATGTCTCACTGTTAGTCAAAGTTTGAACGACATCCTGTAGAGTGTGGCAATTATCAGTCGAGTGTCCTAGGGCTCAGTGATAATCGCAGTATACGTTCGCATCGTACCACCAAGGGAGTGGAGTTAGTGGAGGATGTGGATCCAAGAGTCTTAGAAGCAACACAACCCGAGGAAAAACTACGCTTAGTGACTCACCCAGTGGAGTGTAGTCGCTTTCAACGTGACGACCTCAATTCTTCTTACGTTGCTATCCTTGATGAGCCGATGTGATGAGATGCACCGGCTTGACAGTGGAAGGTGTGCAGTGATGACCTATGTGCTGCGACCTGATCCTAATGTCGAGGTGGGTTCTGAGTGTTGTGCTGTGTGTGGTGTTGAGCGCGAGTGCAACAGCTGCGGCACTAGTACAACTCTAGGTGACGGACTTGAGAAATGCTGTACTCTCACACAACTAATGGGTTGATTCTTAAGTGACTGCGATGCATGCTGTGACCAATGCAATGGTGGTGCAGGAGGCAGAGATAACACCCCCATCGCTGGAGTAGTGTGATGTTGGGGTGATGGTATGGGTGATAGTATGGTGGTGTAAGCCTGCAATGCTATAGTTGTCTGCACTAGAACCTTAATTGTCGAAAGAGGATGACTCTCAATACGATCAAGAGAAAGGGCCATGCGCTTGAGCCCTCCGGCTAAAGCTCTCAAGTACTGAGCCTGTGGGGTGGAAGACCCATCAAAAGATAGGTTAGAAGGCAAGAGCGGAACAGGAATGGCCCCTAAAATAGATGCAACCGTAGCTGGTTGAACTCCTGAAATAGGAGGGCCCAAGGAATAGGGTGTAGCTAGCAAAACTTCTGGAACTTGTGTGGTAGTCACCGCAATCGACTCGGTGACGGACCCTAGACTGGCATGTGTCTGCCATTATCTCAGAAGTGGAGATAGGGATCCTCCATGATTCCCAAATCAGGACGCATAGAGGGAAGAAGAAGCAATTAAAGTGAGGGAAGGAGGATTTAAATGTGGGTCCCCCCTCAAAACTACAACCAGAGGCTTGCTGGTCTACGGTGCCATGGCTAACCACTAGTGAAATGAATGGAACTGTAGTAGAAGACAAACGCATGAGCACTAAGACGAGCTACTGTCAAAAAGTGACCAATAGCTTGGAAAAGGAAAGAGAAAACAACCACCAGAGGCCGCCTGCAATGGAGACACTTGAGCTCCTAGTTGAGGACGTCACAACAAGCTACTTTAGAGAATAGGTAAGAGAAACCGGTATCAGAACCTGAACAACGATGCAAAGACAAATGCGAGTTATTAAAGTGACATGCCATGACACACAATGTAGATGAATGTCCTAAAGTGCACTCTTTCACCATGCATGTCCCATATGGGGTTGACCACACGGGATGCACTCGTGGGTTTTAGGTTTTGACTCTGGTCAGAAAAGTAAGGTTCCCGTTCTAAATCCTAGCCGAAGCACAGGTAGTGAACGGGTGGTGCGTTGGTGGCCTCGTCTCCTGTAGTGGCGTGGAGCTGTACCCTTTAATAACACGGACACGACCCCAGACATGGGGGGACAAACTAGCAACACGCCCTATGCCAAAGCTATACAACGGGCTACCAGAATTGTTCTTCGCAAACTATGGGTGGACTCAGAGGAGAAGATGCATGCTTTCTAAAATGATCATTCATGCACATATGCTTTTGTGTCTTTTACTTGCGTTTTATTAAATCATGGGGAATCGTGAGCATTTGTCTTTAGTTATGCCTTATTAGTTGTTTGTCTGAGTTTGTGTGTTTTATTTTAACCAGATAGGGACGCAAACATGTCTGTACTCTCCTAATCATGGCAAATAGAAAAAGGAGAAGAAAATACACAATCAGGACATCCAAACAGTCAATTAATCAAGTAAAAGGCATGAATATGACATGTGATAGTGTAGTGCTCACAAATAGTGAAGAAATGCAAGTATCAACAAAAAGGCACGAATCAGGTCATGTGCATGTGCAGTGGCATACCAATAGTGTAAAATGACACAAAAAGGCTTTTTTAGACAAATATGTACAAGCAAACAAAACATACAAACAAGCACAAGATGTACAGACCAAAGACAAGAAAGAAAACCAAATCGAAAGCCAGAATCGGGTTTTCCCAAACGGTGTCACTAGTTCCTGTGACAAAGCCGGTGGAACCCCACACGGCTCTCCAACGTGCGTGGAAGCACACAAGGAGTCCCGACATGGTCATGGCGAAGATGGTGAATCTAGAGATGACGAAGAGATTCTGGTGACACGAAGGAAAGATGAGAATGGATAAGGAAAGGATTCGCCACCTAGTCTTTTAATGAAAGATGAGGAAAACCAAACACAAAGGAAAAAACCAAAAGAAACCAAGGTGAAGAAAACATATGCATGCTCCATGCCTAATGGATGTAGTGCACAATCGAGAATACTCAGAAAGTGTTACGCAAATCAGCGGAAACTTGAAGAAATAGTGGAAAATAAAATTAGAGAAAATAATCCCCATTCGAGTCAATGTCGGCATTGTCAGGCCTGTTAATGAATGCCTTCGGGTGATGGAAAACCAAATCAAATCAAAATCGTGAAAGTCGGAAGAAAATCTGGGAAACAATTTGAGAACCAAGTTTGAAATGAATCAGAAATGTGTGCATGATGCAAGGATGAAGGTATGCGAAAATATGCATGAAAAAGAAGAACAAAATGTTCAAAATGCATGTGTAAGTGAAACATGTAATTTCTAAGGACTTTCGTGCAAAATTCACATGTTGTGAGTGAAAGCTGATATTCTGAGGCTAAATCAGCAAAAATACATAGTAAAACACATTTTATGTAAATTTGAAGAAATTAGGGGTCAAATGTGCAAAACTATGCATTTTTGATCAAGTTCAAGATTCCCAAGATTCAAGATTCAATTTTGTCAGTAAAACATGTATTTAATGCAATTCTGAAGAAATTCAGGGTTAAATTTGCAAGAAAAAGAGTTTATGTTTGAAAACCAGAAGTTTAGGGACTATTTTGTAATTTTTCCCTAGAAAAAATGCATTCGATGTGAAATCAATGAAATTCAAGGGCTAAAATGCAATTTTTGAGCACATTTGAGTAAATGTTTTAATATCTAGGGTTTAATTTGCAATTATGCCAGAAAAATATGAGTTTAGAACAATTTTACTAAAGCACAATGTTTTAAATGCAAAATACTGGATTTAAAATGTTAGAAAAGTAAGTTAGTGTGTTTCTGTCATATTTTTAAACCTAGAAAACATTAATAAAGACTTACAATGGTTCCTCTACAATTTTTCAAAACAAATATTATTAAAAGTATTAAAAAAATAATGCGGGGACCTAAATGTAAAAGAAAAGGATCAGTTTGCAAGAAAAAGAAAAGATCTGAAATTTTTTAAAGGAAAAACTATTTTTTTATTTTTTATTTTAAAGAAAAAAGAAATGGTGGACGCCGAGGACAGAACTCCGCCGTTGACGATTGCTTGCGATGCTCTTTTGGGGCATCTTGATGCCTGATCATGCATCAAACCCCACTGGAAGCAAGAGGAGAAGGAGGGGAGGAGATCTAATGGTTTGGATCCGATGCTCAACGGCTGGAGTTGGCCTCCCACATTCCTCACCGTCGACGTAACTCCCGCGACGGTGCCGAGGAAGAAGGTGGCTCCAGACGCTGCTACACGGCGTTTCAAGACTCTTGGAGGCTTGGGGACGCTGAGAGGATGATTTTCCATCATCCAAGAGCAAGATAAGCGTCGCTTCCCCAACCTCTGATCCTACTTGCCATTGATGCTTTGTTCTCCAACGGGCTTGGCTACAGGGGCCATCCTGAGCTCGAAATGGAGTCTTGGCTGCTTCAGAGTGCTGGGGGCGTCTCGTGGAAGGTTCCTAGATGCCTAGAGAGATGTGGTGGGGCTGGAGTCGACGGTTGAAGCTCCATTGTTCATCTTCTTCTTCGACGATGGTGATGGGTCGCAATTCCGGTGAGCGGCTCCTGAAGGCTGGCTGGGCTTGTTTCATGATGTCCTGAGGGGTGGAGAAACAAAAGGAGAACCAAGGGGAGAAGATCGAGCACCTTGGGGTACGAATCGATTACTCGATTCGTGCCCCCACCTACGTCGCTAGAGATCAGCTCCGAAGACACTTGAATCGACCATGGAAAAGAGGGAGATCCAGGAAACTATTTTGGAAGAAAATTGAGGTCTATGGAGGGCATACCTGCAAGGACAGAGGTGTTGGCCGTCGAAGGTCGCTAGAGGTGCCCTGAAGCTAGAATTCTTCCCCTCCCCGAGCTTCCTCTCTGATCCTAGACCTCTGTGGTTGCTTTGGTTGAGAGAAAAATAACTTGGTTACACTCCTTTTGAATTTTCCAAGTTTTTTGTCCCCTTTTTCTTCTCTTTTCTCCTTGCAAATGGGGGGTATTTATAGGCTTGCAAATGACTGGGTAGGTTGTTATAAGTGGTTATGGTTAGTTATCGGTTGTTGGAAGTTGTTACAAGTTGTTATAGGTTGTTATGATGAAGGTGGGAAGTAATTAGGTTTGTTTTGGTGGTTATAGGTTGTTATGGTGGTGTGGGAAGTGGTTAGGATTTGTTTAGTTGATGAGAGGTTGTTATAGGTTGTTATGGTGGAGTGGGAAGTGATTAGGGTTTATTTAGGTGGTTTGAGGTTATTATAGGTTGTTCTTGTGGAGTGGGAAGTGGTTAGGGTTTATTTATGCAGTTAGAGGTTGTTATAAGTTGTTATGGTGGACTCGGAAGTGGATAGGTTCTTTGGGTTTGAAATTAGGGTTTAGGGTTTGACCTAGGGTTTAGGTTAGAGTTTTGAGTTAGGTTTAGGGTTTGATCTAGGGTTTAGGGTTTGGTTTATGGTTTGAAATTAGGGTTTAGGATTTGACCTAGGGTTTAGGGCTTGATTTAGGGTTTGGGTTTGACTTAGGTTAGTTTGAGGGTTTTTTAGGTTTTTGAGTTAGTCTTAGGATTTTGACTAGGGTTTTGGATTGACTTTGGATTTTGAATTTGATTTAAGTGGATTTTAGGATTGTGAGTTAATTTTATGGTTTTGAGTTAGTTTCAGGGTTTTGAACTAGGTTTTTGAATCTTGAATTTGATTTAGGTTAGTTTTAGGGTTTAATGTCCCATTGCAAGCATATGGGCTGTCTACACCATGATTGTGTGTTTTCTTCCTCTTTTGGATTTGCCACAATTAGGATTGTAGAGACATATTTGCCTCCCTTCCTAGTTAAAATAAAACACACAAACTCATACAAACAAATAATAAGGCATAACTAGAGACAAATGCTCATAATCTCCCTAATTTAATAAAACGCTAGTAAAAGACACCAAGCATATGTGCATGAATAATCATATTAGAAAGGATGCATCTTCTCCTATCCAGTGTCCACCCATAGCTTGCGAAGGGAAATTTTGGTAGCCCATTCTATAGCTTTGTCGTAGGGCATGTTGCTAGTTTTTCCCCTTGTCCGGGGTCGTGTCGGTGTCAGTAGAGGGTACGACTCTATGTTACTACAGGAGTCGAGGCCGCCAACGCACCAGTTGTTCACTGCCTACGCTTCGACCAAGATTTAGAACGGGAACCTTACTTTTCTGACCAAAGTTGAAATATAATCCCATGAGTGTGTCCCATGTGGTCAACCCCATGTGGGACATGCATAGTAAGAGAGTGCACTATAGGACATTCATCTGCATTGTGTGTCATTCATCAGGTGTTCAACCAGCTGTGGTTGCATCTATTTTAAGGACCACTCCTGTTCTGCTCTTGCCTTTTGACCTATCCTTTGCTGGGTCTTCAACCATACAAGCTCAGAGCTTGAGAACATTGGCCCAGAGGCTTGAGCACAATCCTCTTGATCTTGTTAAGTGTCCTTTTTCGACCCCAGAGATTCCAGTGAAGACCACTATAGCATTGCAGGCTCACCTCACTGCACCATTGCCCATATCATTGCCCGAGCTTCACACTGCTCTGGCAATGATGGCAATTTCTCTACCGCTTACACCACAACTACACTTTTCATAGCATGTGTCACAGTCACTTAAGGACCAACTCTTTAATTGAGCAAGAGTACAGCATTTCTCGAGTCCGTCGCAAGGAGCCATACTGGTGCCACAATTGTTGCTCTCACGCTCAACCCCACACACAGCACAGCATACTCACAGCCCACCTCAACATCAGGATCAGGTTTCAGCATGTAGGTCATCACTACACATTAAGTGCACACTTTCCACTGTCAAGCCAGTGCATCTCATCGCATTGGCTCGGCTAGGACAGTAGCCTAAGAAAAAACGAGGTCGTCGTGGTTAAAGTGACTACACTCCACTAGGTGAGTCGCTGAGCACTGTTTTTCATCGGGTTGTGTCGCTTCTGAGACTCCCATATCTATGTCCCCCACCAACTCCACTTCCTCGCTGTTACGATGCGAACGTATACTGTGATTATCATCGAGCCCTGTGGCACTCGACTGCTAATTGCCACACTCTGCGGGATGTCGTTCAGATGTTGATCGATAGTGGAACTTATGTTGTTGACACGCAAGATGCAGCACCCACATCTAAGTCTATTCCCTCATTGGCATTTTGTTCTGCATGCATTACACACCCACACACCACTGTTGAGCCGACGCGTCCTGTTGTGTCAGTTCAGCAAGGGCAGCAACAAAGGCAAAAGCGACCCCGTCGTTGGGAAAGCGACTTCACCCCACTTGGAAAGTCGTTAAGTGACATCTTTCCTAATGTTGCGCCATTCCTACAGCTATCGGAGGTTTTTCCACAACCGAACCCACTTCCTAGGTGGTATAAGAAGAATTTGTTCTGCCAGTACCACCACGCCCATGGACATTCGACAAGCAAGTGTTTTACACTCCGGAATGCTGTTCAAAATTTGATTGACAATGGAGACATTGTCATCAACCCATAGGAGGCAGCACATACATACAGCTACACCCACACCGGCACATGCACGAGCACACTCTAGAATAGCTGACCTTACCTTGTCTGAGTCGGCAAGCTCCAAGGATGCTAGAATCAGGGGTTTATTCTCTTTCTTCCAATTCCGTCCTAGGGAATCCATCGGGCCTCATCAGCCTAGTTTGTCCTTTTGTCTTTTCTTAGGTTCTTGAGGTAACACACACATGTGCTACTCTTGTTCTTGATCCTCCACGGGGGGCCTAGCCAAAAGTTTGCCAGTTTGCCATACACCGATCTGACCCAGCATGTGCAAATACCCTAGATTTGGTAGGAGACAACCGTCACAGTAGATATCAAATCCAACAACAGATACAGTCCTAATGTCACCAACAGATTCGACATTTACAGTGACAGTCTCTGTTTCAATAACAGTTTTGGTAGCTTTGGTTACACCTGCCTTGATTCTGATTTCCCAATGGCACTGCTAGTAGTAACTATGAACCCCAATGGCATTGACAAAACAACAACAACAAGGAATGGAGCTGAATTAGTTTCCTTTGATTCCTTTGTTTTTCTTTTTGCATCGCCATATATCAAAACACAAAAAATTTAGAAAAAGCACAAAAGTTGAAAAAAGAAAAAAGCACAAAATAGGAAAACATTAAGAACAATAGAAAATAATAGTTTGCTTGTCAATAACATTCAACCCGATGATGAAAATCGGAAAAGCTCACCTATATAAGAATGGATTATCCCTCCTTAGTTGTCACTACGTAGATGATCAAGTTAGCAAGGGAGCCACCGGACGTCAAAACCGAACGAAATGTCCTAACTTTGCAAGGATCCTGCACCTCCAAGAGGGAGATAAAATGTTAGGGTTGTTAGACAGTGTGAGCCAGAAAAGAAAGCATACATTCGCAAGGGCATAAAATAATAGAGAAGACAGAAGACGAAGACAGAAGTCAACCCATGAGTGAGAGGCACGCGTTGTAGCTCTACCCTTACCATATCTTGGAGAAGAGTTGGAGTATACACCTAGTAAAATTACACCTTTGAGGGACTGACCCACCATCTTGCAACAAAGGCCTCCTGAATAGATCGGGTGCTTATTACCTCTAAGTCAAGGGTAGAGTGAAAGCACACGTCTATGAGGGGGCAAAAGAAAAGTCAATGATATTAAAAAAGAAAAAGCAGGTGCAGGACCTTAAAGAGTTTGCCATGGAGCCAAGTCCATTACACTACCTTATAGTGAGTTTGATTGCCACCACTATGGCTTGTGAATCTCTATAGTGTCAATTGGGTCGAAGGTTTCATCCTCTTCTACCAGGCATACAGCTTTCCAGCCTAACTGAGGGCAAAAAACAAGTCGAACTAGACAAGCAAGCGATCCAGATAATGAACTCAGTAAACAAGCAAAGCAATAAATGTAGATAACAAGCAACTAAAACAACACCTAGCCAACAAGGCATGCATTTCTTGATCAATCAATAAGGTCGCTCTCAAACAACTTGTCTGCTTGTTCACAATAATAGAGTCCACCACCATAATCATGATCATCACAATTTTGTTTAGATGAATCTCTTTGCTTGCATATGGATTTGTTCAACAGGATTTTTTTTTTGCCAAGTGTTTCTGGCCTGAGGCATTTCAGTTATTTGTTGCTTAAAGAGCATATGCAGCAAAGACACCAGTTAGTGCACAAGCTACAAGGACTTGCAGAATCAATAGCATGACAACAACTCCTCCGTAGCAGTCTAGGTGTGGTAAACATTATTTGGAGAATGTCTGAGGTTAACACAACCAAGTACAAGTTGCTGTCAGAACACAATAGGCAGTTGCACAGAGAATAGCCTTGACATGCCAGCCTGAGAAAGACTACGATTTATTTCATCTCATCTTGCCATCAGAGTGTAGCTTAGGATAGTGGATGAATATACATGCCTCCAATCAGTAAACAGTTGTGTCACTAGCCTCAACCAAAATCAGCCTCGACCACTTCAGTGCTTCAAAGTGCGCCTACAATCACAGCCTAATCCTCAAGTCTTTACATCTTTGAGTGGTGCCCAACACCTCCTAGGGTAGCCTAACTCGATGCCAGTGGCATCTGTTTTGCCATGGTATCTCCTGATCTGACTTTTGTTTTCATTGAGCATCATTCGCCTTTTATGCTAGGGGTACGTCAACTGCTTTCTAGCAGGGCTCATAGAATCTGCTACTTGGTTCATCAAGGGCAAGTCGATTATTCTCTGATTAGGACCACCTACACATCAAATGATTAGCAAAGATAGAAGCATGACCGTGATCTCCACGCAACAATCCAAAATCCCGTAAATATAATCAGGAGAATGTCATACGGTAGTATGGTCAAATATAGAACCATCAAAGCACCATGGTTTAGTAGAACATGGCCTGGACATACTAGTCAAAGGCAGGTTGCAATCTCAATCAAAGGTCTATGTCAAATTGCCACAATTCCTTCTGTCTTTCAAAGTACAATACAGGATCACAGTTGGCTATACATACTTCCAGTCACTACATGAATGCATCACTTGCTTTGACTAATGGCCGTCTCAATTACTCCGATGGTTCATGGTGCATCTATAGTTACAGTCTGGCTTTCAACACTCCATGCTCTCGAGTGATGTCCAACCAGTTCAATACCAGGGGCATGTCAGTTGCTCTTTGGACAAAAGTCACATATCATGTGACTGACAGAACACCAGCTTACTATGTAACTGAACCAGAGTCTTTGACCAAGGACATGTCAACTGTTCTTTGGTCAAAAGTTTCTTAACAGGAGCTTGATAAAACACCAAACTAGAGCCTTCGACTCGGGGCATGTAATCTACTTTGTGGAAAGGAGGACTATTTTGAGAACGCTTTGTGCAAATTATCTTTGGAATGATGGTCAAGCGCACATTCTTATAAAGAAGTGCCATTCATGACATAAAGGTTCCTACAAAATGACAACTACAGTAGGACACTATAGCAAGTCAAGCATTAGATCTGGAGCGTCATTGTCATGTCATAAACACATTGAATTCACGACGACATTGGACATAGACAACTAATCTCCAGCTATCTCAACTGATATCCCACACAGTAGCGATGATCCAGGGTGCACTAGTACTTGTGAAGAAGGTCTTCCTGGCAAACCCTTTTGGCGAAGTAGTTGGTTTGGACCCTTGCATCCTTGTCTTCCAACACTTTTGTGGTAGTTCAGGGATGTTGGCTTTGTTTAGATATCGCTCAGCCTTAACACTTTTATTGTCTTTCCTTGATGCCAGGGGCATGTCAGCTACATTTCGGTATCTCCTTCCCTCTTTGTTGTCATCCTGCCTAGGAGTTTGTCATCGACTTTATCTCGATTGATAGGTTCCTGCATTTCCCCTATGTTTGCCTTCTCTTGGTCAGACGAGTCTAGATTCCTTCTTCTTCTAGGCTTTAGTTGATGTCTCGATTATAATCTTCCTCGACTTCGCTCAGATCAGATGAAGTCCTTATCTCCCTGATTCTTGTCTAAAAGGGTGGAATTCAAAGATGCTTTTTTCTTGTCTCCCTAATTCTCGTCTGAGAGGACAGAAGTCAAAGACACTTTTCCTGTTCACCCCAAGCCATTCTGTCTGTACACCAACAGTAGTTTGGTTCTATCTCATGGAGGTTCCGAGCCATTGCCTGAGCACTGGCAGTGACTCCGTTCACTCTCGGTGGTTCCGAGTTGTTGCCTGAGCATCGACAGTGACTCGGTTCACTCTCATTGGTTCCGAGCCATTGCCTGTGCACCGATAATGACTCGGTTCACTCTCGGCAGTTATGAGCCATTGCTTGAGCACCGACAGCAACTCAGTTCAATCTTGGCTGTTCCGAGACATTGCCTGAGCACCGACAATGACTTGGTTCACTCTCGATGGTTCCAAGTCATTTCCTGAGCACCGGTAGTGAATCGGTTCACTCTCGGCAGTTCTCGAGCCATTGCTTGAGCACCGGCAGCGACTCGGTTCACTCTCGGTGGTTTCGAGCCATTGCGTGAGAACTAGCAACAACTCGGTTCACTCTCAGTGGTTCCGAGCCATTATCTGAGCACCAATAGCGAATCAGTTCACTCTCGACGGTTCCCGACCATTGCCTGGGCATCAACAATGACTCGGTTCACTCTTGGTGGTTCGTAGCCATTGCCTGAGCACTAGTACTGACTCAATTCACTCTCAGTGGTTCCAAGTCGTTGCCTGAGAGCCGGTAATGACCCAGTTCACTCTCAGCGGTTCTGAGTCATTGCTTGAGTACCAACAGTAACTCGGTTCACTCTCAACAGTTTCGAGCCGTTGCCTGAGCACCAGCAGCGACTCAATTCATTCTTGACGGTTCCAATCAGTTGCTTGAGCACCGGTAACAACTCGGTTCACTCTTGATGGTTCCCGAGTAGTTGCTTGAGCACTGGCAGCAAGTCAGTTCACTCTCAGTGGTTCCGAGTTATTGCCTGAGCACCGACAGCAACTCAGTTCACTCTAAGTGGTTCCGTGCCATTGCTTGAGCACCAGCAGTGACTCGGTTCACTGTCGACGGTTCCCGGCTATTGCTTGAGCACTGGCAGTGACTCGGTTCACTATTGGTGGTTCCTAGCCATTGCATGAGCACCAGTAATGAATCAGTTCACTCTTGGTGGTTCCCAGCCGTTGCCTGAGCACCAGCAATGACTGGGTTCGCTCTTGGCGATTCCTAGTCGTTGCTTGAGCACCGATAACGACTTGGTTCACTCATGCGGTTCCCAGCCACGACTTGAGCACTGGCAACAACTCGATTCACTCTTGGCGATTCCCAACCATTTCCGGGGTACCAGCAACAACTCGGTTCACTCTTGGCAGTTCCCAGCCGTTGCTTGAGCACCGACAACGACTCGATTCACTCTTGTCGGTTCCCATCTGTTTCCGAAGCACCGACAACGACTCCATTCACTCTTGGTGGTTCCCAGCCATTGCTTGAGCACCGACAACGAATCGGTTCACTCTCGGTGGTTCCTAGCCATTGCCTGAGCACCAGCAATGACTCAATTCGTTCTCGATAGTTCTGAGCCATTGCCTCAGCACCAACAATGACTCAGTTCACTCTCGGCGGTTCCCAGTTGTTGCTTGAGCACCGGCAGCGACTCAACTCACTCTTGGCGATTCCTTGCTGTTGGCTGTGCACCAGCAACGACTCAGTTCACTCTTTGCATTCCTCGACCTCTGTCTGTACACCAACAGCGGCTAGGTTATTTTCTTTTTCTCCCTTTCCATTTCGTATCTTCCTATTAGATCCCTATCTAGACGAGCAATATCTAGGTTGCCCCACTTTGGCGCTGGTATCCCAAACTACCCGGACGTTGTCCGTTAATTGTCGTTTTCTTCTTGCAATTCACGTTCATTTGGTCGTGCTTCTTTCTTTCAGGCTGGTATCCTTAACTACCTAGGCAGTACTTGTGGTGCCTAATGGATTCCCCACTCACCGTGTTCCTTTCGTCCTTTTGGGATGGTAGCCCGAACTACATGGATGACCTCCGTAACCAGTCACTTTTCGGTCGGCAAGCACCTTGAGTCTTGTCCGGTGATTTTTTTTCCGACAAGTGTGATAACTAGCCATGTCCTTTAATAGCGGATTGGTCATCAACTTGTCATGCTGCCTTACATTCATCATCCAGTAATGTACATCATAAATTGTATGTGTCATTCATTCATCATGCATCATAATTCATCAGCACACATTATTCAACATCAACCACATTCACCTCAGCATTAACACTAATATGTAGTGTCAACATTTGCCATTAGTGCTAGTTTTTGTGATTTCGGCATCGTCTTTGGTGTTTTGGGTGGCAGGTTAGGAGTTTCGATGCATTCACCAACTAAGTGGCTTGTTACAAGTAGCTAACACTTTCTTGCTGCTTCGGGCAAGGTGTATTTGTCAACCTTGACCATCGGTCTCGTTTCCGTTAGTCCAATGACCTCACTCAAGGAGGGGCATCTGTAGACACCCCAAGTTTGTAGGATTGCAGGTCGTCTCTTCTAGAGTGGAATTTTGGTTGCTGGGCTCTCAATCACTTTTCCCTAAAACCAACTCGATAACCTAACCTAGTTTCATCCACAAAAACTAGCCTAAACCCTAATACAAAACCATAAACTGAATTCATAACCCTAAACTAGCCTAAACCATAATACAAAACCCTAAACCGCCTAAACCTAATCCAAAACCCAAAACCTAGCTAAAACCTAATCTGAAACACTAAACCTAATTCAAAACCCTAAACTAGCTTAAACCCTAATCCAAAACCCTAAACCTAGCCAAAACCCTAAACATAACCCTAAACCCTAATCCAAAACCTAGACAACCTATAACAAACTCTAACCACCTAAACAAATCCTTACCATTTCCCAGTCCACCATAACAACCTATAACAACCTCTAACCACCCAAACAATCTTAACTACTTCCCACTACATCACAACAACCCATAACAACTTATAACAACCTCTAACTACCTAAACAAACTTAACCACTTCCCACTCAAT
This sequence comes from Posidonia australis, assembly GCA_024699735.1. NCBI lineage: Eukaryota > Viridiplantae > Streptophyta > Magnoliopsida > Alismatales > Posidoniaceae > Posidonia > Posidonia australis. The sequence continues at coordinate 34,715 of JAMKQA010005578.1, forward strand.
CTAACAACTCTAACAAACTTTCATAACAACCCTAACCACTTCTCTAACAACCCAACCATATAACTCTATAAATACCCCCGTTTGCAACTTAGAAAGATGGGGGAGAGAAAAAAAAAGCTTGAAAAAGAAAGAAAAAAAACTTGAAAAAAGAAGAGGAAGTTTGAGAGGAGAGAAACCAAGGAGAGATCACCAACCAGAGACCAGAGGAAGCTCAAATCAGTGAAGAAGCTCGGAGAGGAGAAAAAGCAAGGCTTAGGCCAGCTCTGGCCATGTCTCCGGTTAGCTCCAGCGAACTGTAGTAGCCACCTCCACTACCAACTAAGGTAAGCCACTAGACAGAGCTCATTTCCCTTCCATTTCTTCTCCTGGGCCTTCCTTAACATCCCTAGAGTTGTTCCAATAGAGGAAGGAAGTTCTTTGGCCGGAGTTTCGAGTTTGGTTAGCTATCAGACCCATTTCTGGCGAGCTAGGTGGGGAAAAGATCCATAGAGTAGTTTGAAGTCCATGAAGGTGTGGGATAGGTAGGTTTCTTCTCCTTGAGCGTTTTCACCCACTAAAATGCCACAACAACCCCACTGGAAGCCACCAAGAGTAGCTCGCCGTCTGCAACACTCGCCGTCGCTAGAGAAGACAACTGGTAGTGGAGATCGTCTGAGTAGCTCATGCATTGCAACCATCTCTTGCACATTGATTAATCTTCCTCTCTTTCCCCTTGAGCATCCTATGGTATAACTCGACGCCCCAATGTCCTTGTTTCCTCCTACAGTAGAGCTCATTGGAGAAGATCGAGTCAATGACCAGCATGATCGGGAGGTGGAAGAGCAGCGCCATTCTTGTTTCTGAGCTATGGGAAATTCTCCCCTCTACACCGTCGAGCCTCTAGAAGCCTAGAATCATCACTCCATCACCTCCGGTGGCCTTTTCTTCTCTACGCCCATCGCCGGAGATGCAACGCTGGCAAGGGAGGTGGGAGGTGGGAGGAGGTCTCCTACTATTGGCTGCTACGTCGGAGCCACTGGATTTGCCCCTTTTTCTTCCCTCTTGCTCACAAGACGCTTGGATGCCAGATCAGGCATCGGGGGGGCCCTAGGAGCATGTCCCAGTCGCGGTAGCCGATGAGATGCGGTCGCTAGCGATCGTCGGGCCTTCGTTTAAAAGTTTTTTTTTTAAAACTTCTTCTTTTCCTTTCTAGCAACTAGGTCTTTTTATTTTGCATTTTAATAATGTTTTGTTTTGTAAAATTGCAATGTGATCCTTATAATTTCCTTTTAATATTTCCCAAGCTTTAAATATTGATATAAAATCCTGTGATTTAGTTTTCATTCATTTTAAGTCCATAATTTGCACAAAAAACCCTAAACTTCATTAAAACTATTCTGAATGCATGATTTTTTGGTACAATTGCAAATCTAACCCTGTAGATTCAAATTTTTACTCAAATGAGCACAGAATTTCATTTTAAAACCTGAACTTCACTAAATTTAAACTGAATGCATGTTTTTATAGCATATTTGTAAATCAATCCCTAGAAGTTCATATTTTCAACCATGAGTCCAATGTTTTGTACTTTTAATCCTGAATTTCTACAAAATTACATAAACACATGTTTTGCTGGCAAAATTACAGATTGGTCCCTAAGAATCCTAATTTTACTAAAAATGCACAGTTTTGCACATTTAACCCCCAAGTTCCTTAAAATTTCATAAAATGTGTTCTCTCAAACTCATTTGCTGGCTTAACCCTAGAATCTTAGCCTTTACTCAGGAACTTGTAACTTTTGCATAGAGGCCCTTGGAAATTTACATATTTCACACATGCTTTCATTTTGTACATTTTGTTACCATTTTTTGAATATATTCTTATGCTTACTTTCTTGCATCATGCATGCTTTTTGAACTTATTTCAAACTTGGTTTTCACATAATTTCCTGGATTTCCATGATTTTGATTTGATTTGAATTTTCATCGCCCAAGGGCGCACATTAACAAGCTTGACAATGCCTACACGGATCCGAATGAAGATTATTTTCTTACATTTGATTTTCTCAGTGTGACGCTTTCCGATTATTCCCGATTTTCACGATTTTCTCATCGTTCAAGGGCATACAATAAAGTGGCATTTTCAATGCCGACATTGTCCCCTGGATTATTTTCCTGGTTATTTCTCTTTATTTCTTCTCTTTGATTTTGCATATTTTCGCATTCATCATAGGAATGTGCACTCGAGATAGACAAGCATAGACACACTAGATCATTAGCAAGTAGGAAACCTAGAAAGACCGATTTCTTCGGGTGCATGGGAGTGTCTAACACCATCCCCATGCGTAATAAGAATCCTTAACCTTTCTCTGACCCGCATTGATTTGTGCACTGCATCCATTAGGCACGGAGCATACATGTGTTTTCTTCACCTTGATTTCTTTAGGTTTTTCCTTTGTGTCTAGTTTTCCTCGTATTTCCATTAAAAGACTAGGTAATGACTCCTTTTCCTTATCCTTTTCTTATCTTTCCTTGGTGTTTCTGAGTCTAGTCTCCTTCTCCAGATTCACCATCTTTGCCGTGACCATATCGGGACTCCTCGTGTGTTTCCATGCACCTTGGAGTCGTGTAGGGTTCCACCGGCATGGTGACAAAATCCAAAACACCCCAACTCCTCTTTCCTTACGCCTCCTTCTTTTCTTCATTTCCTCTCCTCTCTTGCCAACGACCTTCCTCTCCTCTTCCTCACTTGTCGACAGCTAGAGCTCGAGGACAGCAGTGGGATAACGGGCGAAGGTGCATCAGATTTGTGCATGGGGTTGATGTGGTGGTGAACGACTTGGCGATTGCGAGTGAGCGGTGGGTGACAACGGCTGTAGACACCCCGATTTTGTGGTGGCTCATAGATAAACTTTCTAGATGTTGCTTTGGATGTGCCAAACTCAATCCCATCAGCTAAACTAACCACAAACCTATAGCAGGCCCGTAGCCCAATTAGAAATTCGGACAGGTAGGGGAGAGCACCAAGTTAGAGCACCAATATTGAGCACCTAGCTAGAGCACCAAGCAGGAGCACAGAATTGGAGCACTTAGCTGGAGCACCAGGATGGCGCATCTACCTGGCGCACCAAGTTGGCGCACAGCCACTTCTCAGGTTGCTGGCTGCTGGCTTTCCACATCCCATTTCTGTAACCTTCACCAGTGAATATGCCATGGAATTTATGCCAGGTTCTTCGTTTACGAGGCCGCCTGCGTTCCATGGGAGTTACCTTTGCAAAATCCTATATAAAGACCCCCATAGGCAGCCATTTGGAGGATCTGGAGCAAGCTATCTACTCATTCCAGCAACTCCCTCTCATTTTCTTGAGCATACCCCTGCATTCCAGAGCATCTCCAACCCCTCCAAAGCAACAAGGAAGTTTAATCTTGGGTTTTCTAAGAAGGAACACCTTGGACAAGGTAGGATCCTCTCTTTTCTTTTACTTTTAATCTTAGTTCTTGCACTGAATAAAACATGCCATGAACTCCATAGATAATCTGTTTCTTGTTGTTTACACGAGTATTTCATGATGAGATGATTGCTCCATGTATAGGATATTCTATTTGTAAAATCTGTATGAAAAAATCTACATTATAACATTTCTGTAAATTTGCCTTTCATCTCTGTTTCTTTTACATAGAGAACCATGATTCATGAACATACATGCTAGAGAATAAGCAGTCAATATACCTTATTTGTGTTTACCATTTGCATAATATTATTGATCTCATTCACTCATGCCTATTCTTAAGAATCCTATGCAAGTATACAACCATTAACCCATGATTTGGCATGATTTGAAACTAAATGATAAAAGACTTTCATTCGATTGTGACTCATCATGTTTCAGTTTTTTATCATCTTTATAGCTGATCTGATTAAAGAAAAATCACTGATCTCTGAAATCCAAACCAGATTCTGAACCAGACAGCAGTCTGATTTAGGTTTTCTGGGGAGCACTATTCTGGCGCATTTAAGTGGCGCACTAGAGTGGCGCACCTGACCAGAGCACCACTCTGGCGCACCATTTTGGTGCACCAGTCTGGTCAGAGAGTAAATCACCCCATTTGCACCCCACTCTACATGGTTTCTCGGATGATTTTGACTTTGATTTTCGTGGCATTGATTCTCTGATATTACATGTCTTTGCATGCATGATTTCAACCCAAGATGGCACTGTTTTCAAGACTTTTGTACACTGCATATTTAGCTCATCGCTGAAATCCAGTAGGCTGATTGCCTCATGGTCTCCTATATGGAGATTCTTGTGCATCAACCCATGATCTAGACAGCATGGCTGATTCTTGTTGCTTTTATTTGACATGAAAAGGGTATGATCTTGTGTAAGGCTTGTATCCCTTGAGCACAAGATCCATGTTATCTTTTCATGTTTGGATTTTCCTTGATATTTAAATCGCATTTCTTGAGCTTACAAGGACTTTGCAGTGCATAACATTTTGGAACCCATTATATTACATGACATTGCACTACATGGCTTTCTGGTGTTTTCCTTGGCACATCTTCCTGGCCCCACTAGAGAACCTAGGTGGCGCACCAGACTTGAGCATCAGCCTGTTTTTCAGTAGCACATAGCAGCTTTTCGCATGATTTTTAGCATGTTTTCCCGCATTGATTTGCTTCTGGTTTTTCTTCCTTGATATATCAGGAAGACCCAATTCTGTTTTTAGCCCTTTCCATGCATGATAGATCATATTTTGCATATAGTACAGCAAAGATGAAAATCACTCGATGTTGTTAGAACTTTTGATCAAATCTGTGCAATATCCTTGCACCGGGGCTTGTCCCATTACACGAGCGACATTTCTGAGCATTAGGACACACCCTACAACCCATGCACTCCTATTTAGCATAAGACACCACTCACTTAGCATGGCATTGCCTATCGCCCTCGGGTGTACAGAAAAGGCTGCAAAGCCGACATTTCATACAAGTTAACGAGAAACCCATTAAAAGACTGATTTTCAGGTGCACGAGGGTGCCTAATACCTTCCTCGTGCGTAACAGGGATCCTTGCCCATTTCTAGTTTATGAAGACATTTTCCATTGGCTTTATTGCATGATTTGAATGTTTTAAACGGTTTTCCTCGTCTCCCGTTTTAAATAGCTAGGTGGCGACTCTGCATTTTTATCATTTGCTTTTTATTGTTTTGCCATGACTTTGCCGACCCTCGATAATTTGACCTTCCGCGCCAAGCACAAGGCTGTCGCCGGCATGGTTATAGTGGCATTGCACCGGACACTCCATCATTGGATGGAGGTGGGCTCCTCCTCGAGCTCTGAGGTATCCTACTCCCTTCTCCTCTCTCTCATTTCCCCCTACACCTATTCTTGTGCCTGCTCAACGGTAGGGCTCGGCAGTGAGGGTTCAGTGGTGATTGGTTGGTTTTTTAGGGTGTACTGGTCATGGTCGATGGTTGTGAGGTGGGCTAGTGAATGGGATGGCCATTGGGCTTGGGGCCGGTCGATGGGCTACGTCGACGACAAAGTTGGAGGGGATGGGTTCGAAACATGAATCCAACTATAGGTGGTGGCAAGGTTGATTGGGGCTTCGCAAGTGGGATTGCTAGGTGGCTCAGCTTGTGGGCCATTGGTCGGCTCGATTGAGGATTGAATTTGACACCACCATGCAAACCGCCAAAACCTAGTCAAATTTCACCTATGAAATATTCTACACTGCAAGATTTGAAAATGCCTAATATTTAACTATTGCATGCATTTTACTGAATCCTGGTTCTGTTAAACAAGGTGACTCGGCACATATCGGGGAGAGCTATCGGGCTCCAAGTAGGGTGCATCATGTTCTCGTGCATCTCAGTGGGGCACAACGCATTGTCGAGCTTCGAGATCTTGATCTACGATCCTGATTGAGGTATATGTAATTTTGCTTGTATGTAAATATTTACACATTCAAATGATAATTTAGACTTAACAAATGCCACCTTCAAGAGTCCAGGAACTGTGGCGGACAATTGCTTAGCAGCGAGCATATTTGTGACTACCTTGACTTCGCAGTAAGATTTCTGATTCATAGCTTATCTTTCATGCTCAATTGCCAATGCATTCTGTTCTGACATTATTCATTATTTGGTTTGCCAAGTAGGTGATGCAGGGCAGGTCATTAGGCACCCATGTTGGACCATTTTCACCATCTACCTGATTTTCTACAAAACTTTTTGCTTCACTGGACTCCATTTGGTAGCCTACTATGGATACTAGCCATACATGGTCACTACAAGTTTTTCCGAGCCCTGGTGGAGAGGTGGTGGTTCAAGACACACACTTTCCACTTTCCTTTCGGAGAGCTGACTGTACTACCTGAGCATTGGGCCTTACTGACGGGGCTACCATTCAGTGAGGAACCAATCATCAGGCAAGCATCGTAGGATTCAGCCTTGCTCCCGATTTGTTGGGTCAAGTTCTACCATGACCTTCAAGGGGCATGTTTATTCTAACCTTGGCTTGGTTGTTAGGGTGGGAGCTAATCTGGCCTGATCCAGCAGCTGGATCCATGCTGGCATAGTTTATCTTAAGCTGCTTCCTCCTGGAGCTGATTAGTATGATTTTCTGTGACTCATCCACGTACTATGTCCATGCAGATTGGTTAGTGTACATCAGCAACCTGGACCATCTAGACCTTTACGATTGGGCTAGCATTAGCTATTCTTGGCTATTGCATGGCCTTGACAACGTGCTTCAGCAAGGACATCGCTTGGCTGGGTTGTTAGGGAGGGAGCTAATCTGGCTTGATCCAGCAGCTGGATCCATGCTGGCATAGTTTATCTTAAGCTGCTTCCTCGTGGAGCTGATTAGTATGATTTTCTGTGACTCATCCACGTACTATGTCCATGCAAATTGGTTAGTGTACATCAGCAACCTGGACCATCTAGACCTTTACGATTGGGCTAGCATTAGCTATTCTTGGCTATTGCATGGCCTTGACAACGTGCTTCAGCAAGGACATCGCTTGGCTTGGTTGTTAGGGTGGGAGCTAATCTGGCTTGATCCAGCAGCTGGATCCATGCTGGCATAGTTTATCTTAAGCTGCTTCCTCGTGGAGCTGATTAGTATGATTTTCTGTGACTCATCCACGTACTATGTCCATGCAAATTGGTTAGTGTACATCAGCAACCTGGACCATCTAGACCTTTACGATTGGGCTAGCATTAGCTATTCTTGGCTATTGCATGGCCTTGACAACGTGCTT